>SAYO01025230.1:48453-61622 GCA_004023745.1 Recurvirostra avosetta
CCACTCAAGACAGTAAGTCAGCTTCACCAGGGGCACAACTTAAATGCCTCTATGCAAACACACGTAGCATGGGGGAAAAAAAAAAAAAAAAAAAAGAGTTAGTCGTTCACACACCTGCAGGGCTATGATCTTACTGGCATCATAGAGACACAGTGGGATGGTTCTTATGACTGCAGTGTTGGAATGGAAGGATACAGGCTCTTCAGGAAGGACAGACAGGGGAGACGAGGAGGGACTGTCACCCTCTATGTCAATGACTGGCTGGAGCGCATGGAGCTCTGCCTGGGGATGGATGAAGAGCCGACCGAGGACTTGTGGGTCAGGATTAAAGGGAGGGCAGGGACAGGTGATGCTACAATGGGGGTCTCATACGGGCCACCTGACCAGGAAGACCAAGCAGATAAGGCCCTCTATAGACATGCTTGACTGATTCAGTGACTTTGATAGAGACTTTAAAATGCAGTTTTCAGTATAAACGCAGCTTCTTTGAACAGATTCAACATTGTTACTAGAAGCAAAAAAAGTTTTAAAATTCAAATTCTTCCACCAGTGAAAATCAGTGATATCCATAGACCCATTTCTTTGTGTGGTAACAAAAAGCAGTGATGTCCCTACAAGCAATTTTAAACTTCATTAAGTTTTGTACAGAGATTAACTAAAGAACACTAATTCCTCATCACTATATGAAAGCAGAATACATAATAGGTTAGAGCTTATTAACACATTTATTCCAGTGTTGAAGGAATTCATATACAAAGATCGGAACTGCTTTAGCTACTGAAAATAAGAGATGTCTTTAGTCAGTCAAAAAAATCCTGTATTTATAATACGTTTGAGTCTTGTCACTGCCCCATTTTAAAAGCAGGAATTTAATTCAAAGGAAGAAAAAAAAGACAGTAAGAGTTCTAGGTTTTAGTTGCAAAGTGGTAAAGTATCACCAACAGCAATCAATGCAGGGTATGTGGACTGTATAGTTTTTAAATTAAGCATGCTATATGCATGCTCTATAAATATCTTGCACTCAACTTCACTCTGCAGATTCAGCAGCAGACATTACATACGTAGGCCCTGCATCTCTGTTAGTTAAGACAATTTAAGACAATTGTGGGCAGTTTAAGAGAAGCGTTTGTGACAAATCTTACACAGATGCTTGAGGAAAAACAATGACTGTCTTCCAAATCTCACAAGCAGGACAGCAGGCTAGAGAAACAGTGCTAAAATTTAGGTCATGGTTTCAAAGGGCAATAAAAAGAATCAGTTTTTCATTAATTAGAGCATCACTTTACAACAAAAAATGCTGACAGAAGAATACATACCTGCCATTAACACAACAGTGATTTACCACTCTGTGAATGTTCAATTACTAATCTAAATAGTTAAAAAACATATATGATCCCTGCATGAAGGCATAGTTAAGAAATTAATCTTAAATCATAAGTGTTGCACTAAAGTGAACATATGTAGATCCTGGGCTGAATTCCTAATACAAGTTGAATACCTCCTATGCTCTACGATCAAGCAGAATCTTTCTTACTACTTAGTCTTCTGACTGATTTCTGAAAAATTTTACATATTTCTTTTCACAATCCAATTTATGTTGAATATAGATAACAGTCTACCAGCAGCAACCTTAAGGGTGTATGCTACCTGCAGGAATTCAAGCTTTCAGAAAGAGCGTAATAATGATGTTTTTGAGAGCTTCAGCAGAGAAGCCAAAGGAAAAAAAAAGCAAAGACATCTTAGAAACAAGTTCTGTTGCAATGAAAATGTGGCATCAGAACATCATTCAGACTACCATATCCTAAATTTCTTTTGAAAGACTGGCTAGTGATCAGCATTAAATAATGAGCGTTTGCGATTTATATTTAAGACCAGATGAAATACTTCCTGAAATGAAATTGGTAAGACAGAGACTTATATGCTTGCTTTTGAAGTATATGAACATCAAATCAGATGAAATAAATGTCAGTGCTTCTAAACGAATGCGTCAATATTTTAGGAATCAGTTTAAGACCACACTCCCTAGGGCACAAATCACACACCAAAAAAAAAGTTTTAGAAAGAAAAATATCTTTGAACTAATCCTGTTGCAGTCACTGGAGAGGTCAGACTGGTGTTCTAGGTCTTTTCTGTAGGCTACTGTTAGGATTTAGTTCACTTCAACTCACTTCCCCTAGCCTTCTTTCAAAATAAAAAGCCTACAGCCTTTCCCCTAGTATTTACAAAGTCTGTTTGTGAAATTCTATGTTGCTTTTACTCAAGAGATCTGCTGTGTACAAAACAAACACCAAAGCTTGTTTTGAATCTGTTCCTGCTGCCTTATTTGACAATTTTAATTCTGTTATTGGAATACAAGACAGTCTACTCATATCCACCCTCAGTATGCCCTGATGATTTGTAAGCCTCCTTCATGTCTCTTATAAGCCATTTAGTACTTTTGTTAATGACTCTCGGTTATTCCTGCTGATGTCTTCTGAACTTTTTCCAGTTTGCCCATACCCCTTTTGAATTTGTTCATAGTCAGCTTTTATCCTCACTGCTGTGAACAACTTAAGTAAGAAAGTTTGCTGCTGATACTAAGCTTCTACTTTCTCTTTTGGGAACAGACTGAAAAGCAAACATTATAGCAGTCCTTGGAGATCTAGCCATTTTCGTAATAGCAGTAAGAAATCTGAAGCTCACAGGCAGTTTAACAGATTAAAAGAGTCACCAATTGAAAAGTGAGACAAAAATAGAAAGAGAAGAAAGTAAAATATTGTTAATATCATAAGGATGTTACAGAAGCTACTTGTAAGTAAAAAGCTTACATACGAAGTAACCTTTATTCCAGAAATATTCTATAAAAGTCATAGCACATAGAAGTGTTACATTGCTGAAGATTCCTAGTAAATTGCAGTTTGACATTATCAATGATAGAGTGTAGCACTGTGTATAGAAATAGATTTAATATAAAGTGTACAAGAAGCTCAGGGTGCAAAGAAAAATAAAATGAAGTTTGTCATGGGGAAGTTTTTAGACTTTTGTTTAGATTTACTGACCTGGATTTAGGAAAATTAAGTAATTGAAGAAGATAACACAAAAACTAAAAAATAACTGAAGCTTATTTGACATCCAGTGTGGGGCATGCACCACCCAGCACATTGTCCAACAGAACTTTTCAGAAGCCAAAGAATAATGCCTCCAAACTTCTAAATTCGGCACAAAGCCATTAATTTCACAGTGCCACTTCACAGAACAAAGATAGTGGTGGAGACGCCAAGTAAAGCAATTCTAGTCCATTTGAAACAACACCCTCTGGGGCTTGTTAAAGCTACAGCTAGCAACAGCCAGGAAGGCGTTATACAATAGTGTTAAGCACAGCGTAAGCCAGATGGTCAGATTTCTTTTTTCACACAAAACATTAAAAAACTGAAACACTTAAGTGCACGGCTTGAGGGCAGCCAGGACACTGGAAGCAGAAAGCAGGCAGAGGCCGCCTAGCCAAAGAACTATGTAGTCAGCAAGCCAACAGAAGCGGTGCCAAACCAGAATGGCATCAGCACAGCAGACTTCCCAGCTCGCACTGTCACTATCAGATCTAATGAATAATCTAAGCTTTGAACGTTGATTTTTGTCACTAGTATTTCCTTTACTTCATATTTCCTCTTCTTCCCACCACTGAACTCACCATCCTGGCACTTAGCCACCTCTCTTTTCTCCTTGATATACTCACTCCTTACCTTCACTGCATTATTTCCTTTCCTTTGTTTTCCCTATTCTCTTACCTTCCCCTAAATTCTGTTCAGGACTTAAAAACTAATAAAGCCACAAATACGATAACCACCAAGGCTAAGTAAACTAGCAGCCAGCCAGCTGCTCGCTGCCCCATTCCTTCTTCTAGCAGTTGAAAAAAAAAATAATTTGAGATCAGAAAACAAGTTCCTTAAATCACAAAGGATTTCCTAAGGAGTTCTCATATGTTCTTAAAATAATCTTAAATATTTTAAAACATTTTTAGTCAGGTAAGGCCTGAGAGCACCTCTGAAAGTAACTGTGGAATTTGCATTCACTATCTGCCGGTCAGAGGACACCGAACTTCACAGATGGGAAACAGAGGACTCAACAGGTGTACAAAATATTTCTAACATAATGCCATTTTCTATGGATCTATAAGTAATTAGCTTCTCTGCAGAACACATTCCGCTTCTATACCAGAAGAAATCGAGACAGCTTATTGAGTAACTCAAAGGGTCACAGTCAACATCTAACCAAGCCATTAGGAAAAATTATTCAGTGTCTGATGCGAGACATCATGACATGTCAATAAGCAACTGCTGGGAAAACTACAATGAGAGTCGAGAAAAAACAATTTCTAATTTAGGATGGCCATTATCTTGGTCCATGTCAAAAACGTACAATTTGCATAACAGCCTCAATCATCAGGGAAAGATAAAGAGATACTTGAAACTTTCTACTTCAATTACTGTTTTATGCCTGTGTTCCACACATATTTGGGAAAAAACATATGATTTAATTTAGCGCGAGGCAAAAAAGATAGCAAGTGACAATGAAGGAAGTAGTCCAATGAATCTGAGCACGCCCATGTCAGACACAGCAATAGGAAGAACAGTTCACGTACTCTACTAACTGTTACAAGTTTGCCTGCACCACCTGTCAGCCTACAATAGGACAAAAAAAAAGCAAAACAAGAAAAATGTAATTATCAGATTTAGTGATAAATAATCTACATAAAAGGCAGGTAAGGAACAAGAATCTGAAGTTTTAGTTTAGAAAACCAGCATATCAGGACAGTACAGCATTGACATAGGTAGCTTTCACTACCTCAAAACACATTTATCAAATGTTTCAGACATGGCTCTTTGTGAAGGATTTGATGCTTTTTGTCAATGTTGTTTCATGCACAGCTTAGGTAAGACACATTTCTCAGTGATGTTAATGGAATTTCAACGTATAAACCAAAGATCTCCCATTTAGCAAGTCAGTCCTTTAACTCCACTGATCATGTAATTGTTTAAAAGGGCAATTTTCAAACTGTTAAGTAGCACTCATGATGTTTGTGATCAACTATAAATCATGCCGTTACAAGATGTATTATTTAAATAATTATAGCTACTTAGCTGCTATTGTAATGTTAATCAGGTATATAGAACATTTGCTTACAAAATTTTATGCTCCAGACATAATACTAAAATGCTTTCTGGTAAGCTTACTCCTTTAAATCAGGTGTATTTCTCAGCTTCTCCGATCTTGAGCTCAATACCCAATCTGTCTAAAAATTGAAGTTTAACCACAAAGAGATATTTCCCCCTCAAGAAAAAAAAAATTAGAAAAATCTCAACCCAATATGAGGCTTTGAAACCCAAAAAACCTAAAGCGTGACCTTGTTAGAGACCAATATAAAGCTTAGAACAGGAAAAAATTACAAAAAAAAAATAAGCAATGAAGTGACAAAATAAGCAATTGTTTGATCTGAAAAAAAATAATCAACTGATTAGCAATAAACCAAAATGCAAATATCTTTAATTGCAATCATCACGTATAGTCATTGTTGTCAGTGACTACCCTACCATGTAACAGCATCTTGTAGACACACTGAACCTCCTTCCCCTCTTGCCACCAGAGTTTAAATTAGCCTTTATTAAAGAATTCTGTGAAAGACTAAATAAAACGCTCAGAATATTTGTCTTCTGAATGCAGGATTTTTTTTTTTTAATGTTTCCGGTCTCAGAAGCAGCTTATTGAAGCGAGATCATCTGTGCGAGAGAATGCCAGCTAAACTAACGAGGACATGTGGCAGTGACCTTCTGACACTGCTGACAGTGATGGGGTTCACCTTCTCTATCCAGGAGTCCCACAGTTGAGGATTTTTTCCTATTAGCTTTTTAATATTTTTGATCTGATAACTGGCAGGACTTCAGCCCTGCTGAAGGCAACCTACTAGTGGCTAGCTCAGAAGTGTTTTGTAAAACGAAGGAATCACGTGAAAATAGTTTGAAATCTTTTGGCTCCTTTGCCATAGAGATATAGTGGAATGTTGGACAATGCATCAACAGTCATGAATGGCAGCAATGCTTTAACGTCACTGTGCTATACTACAGCAATGAATGAACTGAAGTTAACAAGGTAGAAGTTGAGATTGGTAAGGTCCATATTGCTATTGCACAAACCATTCCCTACAAGCCCCATATGCTATACTCCTAAAATCAAATTTTAATTTTCCACTACCTCAGAACACACTTACTTGAAGTCTCTATATTGCGATTGATATATCAATTTTTTACAGTGTCCACATTTAGTTTTGAACAAAGTTAAACCTTCACTATTACTTACAAGTATATTTCCCATTCCAAGATTTCCACGCACACATTTCCCCCCTTTAATCTATGAACCCCTGTCCCTTAATATGTTTTGATGAAGTTGCTGACTTCAGTTGAAGTATTCAATTGTTCTACGACAAAACCCTTCATAATAATAAAGATACTGGTATTTGTGCACAACCTGGGATGTTTGAATTTGGTAACAAAAGCCCAACTTTTTAAATAAAAGACAATTCCTCAAGCATAAGTGTAGCGAAAAATTCAACTTCGAAAATTTTAAAATTGGTTTAATTTGAACAACCTTATACTAGAATACAATCCTGAAAATTCTGATTAAGATTTAAGTGGAATATTGCAATTTAAAGGAATGTTCCCTACAAAGGTGAATTCAATTTAATGGAAGTATTTTAGACTTCTTTCTATGATGACAGTAGCTATTAGTTGCTATTACTGAAAATGCAACTATATCCACAACATATAACAATATTAACAAAAATAAGGCAGCCTTTAAAAAGAATATGAATTAATTCAACCCCTAGGGAAACTCATAAAAAATGGCCTTATTTAAAAACATTCCTCCCCTGCCCGGCAAAAGCCATCTGCCTGTTTTAACCAGTAAAAACACACTGCAAATCTGTCAAAGTACTCATAAACATGCTTAATCAAGGTCTGTACTGGCAGAGTTCCAGAAACCTGCAAGGTGTGCTCAAATTACTTAAAACAGAGCAAGTTGCAATTGTTGACATCTTCAGTATAAGATGCTTAACATAAGGTATATCTCTCAGCATTCAGGCTGGCATCTCTCAGCACTCGGAAGATTAAAAAGGAGCTAAACTTGCATGCTTTGGTAAATACGCAAGTAAACCCTTCACTGTCCAAATTCAAAGCAAGCAAAATCCATTTAGCCATGAACAAGCTGCTGGTCTATCCGCTTCAACACCAAATACAAGCACAGGTTCTGCAGCCTTATAAAACCCCTCTGAAATCCTAAATTCTGCTTTTCCTGTAACAGAGATTAATATCCTTGGGGCTTTGGGAATGTAAGTACATTCAGATGAATGAGGTCAACAGGCACATTTCTACAACAAGCTGACGTGGATTAGTTTCCAAGAAACAACTGGTTTATTCAGGTTAAAAAGGGGTGATTGCCCAGAGCACTAAGTACAAATAAAAAGAAAAAAAAATAATCCATAAGACCTCTGGAGTGAGATACTTACTGTATTAACTTTTTGAGTCATTTATTCGCCGTACACTTGGTGCAGCCTCTATAGAGCTTTAATTGAACTACTTGAAAACATGTACCCAATAGCAATATTCCAGATATTGTTCAGCCGTGCTTACCTTTGAAGAAGCAATCTTCATTGTGTACAATGGTGACCTTTTGCTTTTTCAGACAGGCAGCCCTGTGCACTTCGCAATGGTTTTCATAGAATTCTCCATCAGAACCACACACGGGCTTGTAATGCGGTTTGCAGTGCTCCATGCACAGACACTCAGCTTGGCCAGTCTCCCCGTTCACAACGCAGTGTCTACCCAAACCGCAGTACTTGTTTTCACATGATCCAAAATGGCCATCTTGACCCATATACCCTAGTTAAAAAAAAGAAATTACATTTTGTTTAACCGCATGCAAGATGAAGAGGACTGTATTATGTAAATGAAGTGAGAATACGTCTTTTTTCTTACATCCTTGAATAATAATTAACACAGGTCAGCCTGAAATGAAACAAGTTTAATCTCATTATCATGACTAGGTATACTTTCAGTCATTGTCATGTGTTAGATTAACTGCAATTAACAGCAACATCTAGTAACAGTACAAGATTTACTCTTCGTTTAAAAAATGTCATAGTAAGTCATGTCTTTTTAAATGTATATTGAAGTTAGCCACCTTAAGATTGCTATGCTATTGCATGTAATAGAACTATGCACTCTCTAGAATTTAGAACATACAATATCTCAAGTTGGAAGGTAATCATAAGGATCATCGAGTCCAACTCTGCGCTTCTCACACGACTACTTAAAACTAAACCATATGACTAAGAGTGTTGTCCAGATGCTCCTTGAACTCTGACAGACAGATAAAATAGATACTCACACATTGAGACTGATATGCAAGAATAACTAGAGCTGGGTCAAAGCTCTTAACCAACATGGAGAAAAAAAAAACCGAACACATTTCTGTAGTGGCAAGACAATGACACTTCAGGGAACTGAACATGGTGGAAGAGCAGGACCGATACATCAAATGAACGGTGGCTAGGAGTCAAATGAGTCTCTAGTGGTATTTCAATGAGAAAAAAAAATCGGATTTGGATAACGAACGAAGTTTTAAGAGGGCTGCAGCAGAGATAAAGGAGTTTCTGCCGGCCGCAAGTTCCACTTCCTTCTGCTCCTAAAAGATGGAAACGGATTGTCCACATTAGGCTACCAAAGCCATCTGTCCACTTTCTATCCTATCTGTGCTGCTGCCACCATGTAAAATAAGTACTGTGGTCAGTAGCAGATCTGCAGGTGAAAGGGAAAGTTAAATGCACAGTAACACTTCCTTAGTATATCCTCAATTTCCATCTTGGCTGTCATAGAACTAACTATACAGTCACTTCTTGGCAAGGGAAAGGGTATAACTAGAAAAAACACAGAACTGTCAATTGCAATTACCAAAACTTCAATTATGCAGGTGTTCCAATACCATAAGTATGTCCTAAAATAAGTACGAACTACACTACCCTTCACAGTTACATTTTATTCTCTTGGTGTACGTTCCTAATCTCCAGAACAAACAAGAACTCAATTCCCAAATACTGTATACACCTAGTATTATAATTCCTTGCGATACTTTCCTCATCCTCACAGCCTAGCTGAATGATACTTGGCTGCCCCATTAAAAAAAAATCAGTATAAACAAATGGCAATGTGTAATTTGGTAGTATTAGATTCATTTTCTGTAGTGAAGAGCTAACGCATCAACACTATAGTTTGAGGCACATTGCTTTTAACTGCTGAGAATTTATGTTTTTCACTTCAGTGGAAGAAGTAAATTCTTAACACCACTTTCTTCTTAAGCCTACAGGTCTATTAGACCTAAGACAACAGTGCTTTGATTCTTTGCTTTCTCACACAGTACCAATTGTCTACTGGCAAACGTACTACAGAAAGCATGCAACCACGAAATTTGGCCCTACTGTGAAAAATGCTTTTGCTGAATTATTTTATAATAGTTTGAGGACTACTTATTCACCTCAGATGGTGTATATCTGATATAAATACACTACAGTGATTTATATACACATGGATGAAACAGTACAGACCAGGCTGAAGTTGCACGGCTTATGCACCAAACTGACTTGAAATGGGCAAACCCAATTCAACATGAAAAAACTCCCATAAGTTTTTGAAAATATGCCTTCTTGTGCCAAGGTATCACCACTATATACAAGCAACAGACATTAACTGACAGAAATTAACGTAAATCCAATTTCCTTCTACTACTGCCATTCTCAAATAAAGTCTTGCAATGTCCGAGAGTACTCTACAGCACAAGTCATGTACACACATTACAGAATTACAGGACTTCTTTGAAGTGGTAGAACTGTTGCAGTTTGAGGCGAAAGTCCATAAATCATTATTATTTCTGTTTTCCGAATTGGAAGATAAAGATCTCAATCTGACAACTGCTCTGAATTATTGAGAGGCGTGTGGTGACTCAGCAATGCACTGGATATTGCTGTGAAAGTAGAAACCGATTTAAAACTTCACTTGGGACTTCATTTTAGTACTATAATTGAATCTGATGCCTGCATGCAAAACAGCTACTTTCAGATGAGGGAGAATGATTTGCATAATATATATTGATATTTATAATATCAGTATAAGTAGCATATACCAATCATGTACACCAGTAAACAAGCAAGGCTTTTGCCCTAATGAAAAACTGTATTACTTTGTTTTGGAATGTTTTATGAATGTCTCCATTTTACACCATTAACTATTCCAAAACAATACACAGATTTGCATACATCACTGCATAAGCAACTCCTTCTATTGAAGTCAATAGTAAAATTCCCATTGACCTTAATCGAGGCAGGATTCTTTCTTCTGACATAGTCTTTCCCTTAAGTTCAGCTATTTTTAATGCCTTCGGCATGTTTAACAAGCACTGTTCTGCGCTATTTTTAATTTAGGAACTTGCAGATCTTCTAAAGGAGCAGTTATGCAGTGTTTCAAGTGTTTTATAGTACATATTGAAGAAATAACAGTTTAAATGTTTATTCTTAAGAAGTCCACCAACTAGTGGTTGATTATTCAGATTATTCATACCAAAAAACTAAAATCTGTGCAATTTCAAATGAGGTGACAAAATGTTCACAAACATAACTTTGATACAAATTTGAACTGAAAGTGCACGCAATTTTGAAAATGTAAATAAACCAATAAATATTAAATAGCTACTGTGAGATAAAAATAAATGGGTTTAGACATAAGTAAACATTTTTAAATAAGCTAGCAACACAGAAATGTAGGAATTTTAAGACTACCAACAGAAAAGAAAGTTATACGTAATGGCATGGATTTGATCTTCACCAGTTAACTCTAAACACTAACTTTACCGTGGAGGATCAAATCAAATTAGCAAAAGGTGCAGGGCACATGCAGTGGTCTTGGATTTTTTTCTTTCACCTGAGTAAGTGATAAAGCACTAAGTGCTGCAACTGGATAATAGAGAAAAAACTGCAAAGAGCTATTTTAAGTACTACCAAGAGAAGTTTTTCCCACAGATAATTATGATTCCTCTTTACGTTTCTGGGGAATTATTAATGAAATATTGGGACAACCAGACTTCTAATTCCCAGAAGAATAAGCCAGTGCAACAAAGGAGATACTAAGGCTGTTCAAAACGTCAGGTAAGGGATGCTTACTAGCTATGGATAAAGAGCACTAGCATTTCATTGTCAGAGCTGGAAAAAAATGCAAAACGTTTGACCCAAATATGATCATACAACAACATCAGTAACTGTTTGCTCACACAAATGCATCATCTTCAAGTCTTAGGTCATTGCCAAGTCTTTGGCATAAATACATGATATACCAAGAACTTTTGTAAGCATAACAAGGTTTAGTTGATAAAGGCAAGTAAACCACAGCTTCATTATTGGTCTGATCCACTGTGTTTAGTTAGACAGACCAGAGTGTTTGTTCTGACTGGTCGAGGTATTGCAGGGTATTTAGGACTCCTACCTAATACGCTTTTCATCAAGTTGCTGCTGTCTCCCTGTCTATACAGTGGTAGGAGGAATGAAAACTCAGTGTATAAACTAGCCCTCAAACAAAACCAACTTCCACGGCTTCTCATTGTTCCAGCCCAACTCTCAAGAATCACTGTATTTGGCAAATCCTTCATTTTATGGCTCCAAAAAAGGTAGTTCCTTTACATAGTAATAATTTTCACCTTGGAATACCAGATGCTTCCTGTTAAGGTACAAAGCTACAGGAATCTTGTCATTATCAAACAAGAAACGATCTTTTTAACTCATATGGGCTGTGAATTGCAGCCCATTCATGAAACACCTGACTATTCCAGTGCCTCTCAGGAAATCACCACTATTACTTTTCCTACCTGGAATTATTATTAATGGAGGTATACTTTTGATAAAGTGATAACTGAAGTGGGGGGGGAGGGTTGCTGGTTGGGTTTAGGGCTTTTTTGGGGTATTTTTTTGTTGTTTTGGTTTTTGTTTGTTTGTTTTTTTAATGCCAGTGTAGATAAGTCTCCTGGAACAAAACTACTTAGGATGCAACACCCATTCAGCAGACCACCACCACCAACCACCACCTCTGTGCCTCCAAGTTACAAAACAAACAAACATCAAGTTTTTCTGAAGTCTGTTCTTCTATCTAAGCATTTAGATTTAGAAAGCAAACTAGTCCAAGATGAACTCAGGTTCCTATATTTGGACGTAATTCAGGAATTTAGTAGAGAAGATAAGCAGCCTAGCATATTCAGTATTACGAGACTGAGAACAAGTAAGTCAAGATGATAAATAATCTACCCATGAACGATAGTCTTTTTTCCAGCAATTTAATTGGTATTCCTCATGTGAGGACAGATAAGTCTGCATGTGTCAAGTGCCACAACACAACAATAGGAAAGTGTGTACCCATATTAGCTATGTTAGCATACTCGGAATTTTAAGCCAAAAAAGTGTAATACCTATGCATTCTGAGACTGTCTATGGAAAACAAAACATACTTTGTTCAATTTGAAAGTAAGTCAGGAAACATTTAAATTATCACAGCCTTAAGGTTTTTCTTTTTTTAAAAAAAGGCACTTTAAGTACCACCGTTAAAAATGTATTATGCCCAAGACAGCCAAAGCAGTCACATAGGTTTTTCAGATTCTCTCGAAACTTCAACTCTAAACAGATATAAAATGAAAGACAACATAAAAAGAGTTCTTATTTTTTTTTAAAAAAAAAAAAAGGAAAAAGGGAAATTGCTTTGGCTTTTATATTAAGAAAAATTGTAATAAATACAGTTTCAAGATGCCACTTACGGTTCCTCATATATGTTTCCTAGCTAAAGGCCAGTTCAACAGCACCCACAGTTGAGCAAGTTTTAGGTCATGATTGCATCATTTATGCTTGGGAATTAAGTGGATGTTTTAGCATGCAAAAGGCTCATAGGAATATGCACTTTTTCCTTTAACTAACCAGTTTAGAGAAACATTGCACATGGAAACTTTGGAAATTCATGAGAGTGAGTGAGCACGTTTCCCAGTTGGCCCTAGGCTGGAACGCACACAGGCTTTCTGTATATTGAGTCCTCTTCTACAAACTCAGACTTTTTTTTTTT
>SAYO01025230.1:61705-85736 GCA_004023745.1 Recurvirostra avosetta
GCATTATGTAAGTGTCATCTAAAACAAAGTGGCAGCTATTTTCGGAGACAATACATCAATACCTTGTGTACAAATAACTGATGGTGTTTTCTGGGGTCAACAGTCCCACGTCCCCTTCCCCACCCCCATTTATTTAAAAGGATTCTATAAATGACAATTCCAGCTCTACAGGTGTATTTTTGTTCAATACACTATCTATGAAAGGCCCAACCAAGACTGTCATCCTCATGTTGGTGAGCGTTCAGTGTAGCCTTAAGTTTCACATGCAGCAGAAATATCTGAGCGAGAGCAGTGGGGAGAAGAAAAAAAAAAAAAAAAGAGGAAAAGAAGATTGATTACCACCTACTGTTAACACTAGTAGGGCATTAACACTGAGCATGACCTCAGCACCAACTGTATCTGCTCATTAACATTAAAAAAAGCTCTAGACTTTCTTTTTTTAAAGCAGTAGCATTTTAACAGCAGTTCTTTGACAAATTTTGATATTAGTAGCAAGAACAGCTTGTAATTACACCAGCTGAATGTGACACTAGCTCTGCATTACTCATTACCCAGCACTCTTGGTATATGAACTTCATTAATTCAGCACTTTTTTTTTAGTTATGAATATTTTGGGCAGGGGACAAAATTTAAAGAAAAGAGTGGATTATTTGAGATTAAATAAAAATTATTCATAATTTGTCAATATAATGCTTATGGTAATAAAGTTCCCCCACATAATTAACAACACATATCTTAATAAAATAAAGAGATACAGGATTCTGAACTCTCCTTACCACTGTATACTCTAAATATGGTATTAGAGTGCCCTACCATAGCACGCACCTGGATTTCAAACTGTAGCATCTTTGGTTGTGTGCACCTATACTGTAACAGACAATACAGTTTTAACAACTGCCTACTAAATTACCTGCATTCCAAACTCTAACCAGCTTAGCCAAGCTTTTGGACACACTACTAGGAATTTGTATTTCACACATTTTTCTGAAGAGACAAGAGCTCTGGAATATGGTCATCCAGGGCAGGGTGGTGGTGTGACAACAAATCTCACTTGTAGTCATGTTCATGGATTTGCATGCAAAGTAATGTTAATGTGTGCCTTCTGTAAATTATATAGAGACACACAAGTATTTCTTACAAATTCTTAAAGTGACAAAAATATAAATTCATGCTCCATGTTTAGTCACTTTTCTTTTTCTGTGATTGACTTACTCTTAGCAATTACAGAGCATCTTCAATTTCAAGTCTTTCATGCAACTAACTACAACATGAAGCTCATAAAAGCAGAAGGAACTATACCCTCAGAGCTCAAAAAATCACCTTCAAAACCCTAACTTTTAAAGACTTAACCTTAAAAATAATCCAATATCACATTCTTTTCAAAGTAAAAGTCAACTCAGAGATCCCTCCTGTCTTGCCACTTAAGAGTCCTTTCTCATCTCTTCACATTCAACTCCCCCCCCGCCTCCATTTTGTCTAGAAGTTCATCTTTAAGCACAGGAAGGGAAAAAAAAAAAAATCAATTAACTGCCCAATGCATTCGGAAGTTCTTTGTCTACGTGTAGTAGTGGAGGCAGAAGAACAACACAAGAGGAAGAGGGAACTAGGGCAAGAAATTATAGCTGAGAAAGACTACTTAAGTAGTAGCATTTTTCCTGACTGCAGAGTAACAAAGTTGAGAATAAAAACCCCAAGGTACAATAGTCAAGTCCAAAGCTCATTTCTCTTAACAGAAACAAAGAACCACTTTTTTGTTTAATTAAATTTGGTAGAGGAGAAAGGAGTAAGATTTGTCACATCACACGTATGAAGAAGAAAAATCTCGTGGAAGACAAAAAATCTTATAATTATGGTCCTTCACCACCAGGAAAATTGTTATAGCAGCAATTCAAACACAGGCATAGCATTTGAATCAATGATTATGAACAAAATAGAGAAATACCACCTGGAATAGATCCCCATTCATAAAGCTGGAAGAGTATTCACAAAAGGCTGATCACGCGAAGAATTTTTCTGAGAGGGAGTTCAACAGCACATGGAATTACCGATGAACAAGTCTGATGGACTCTGCTGCCTTGCGCTGTCAAGGTATAACCTTGTAATGTTGAGGTAGTAAGATAGGAGCTGAAAGAACTTCGAAAAATGACCAACAAATAGGCACAGGAATGTGCTACATCACTCTAACCACAACAAAATACCTGCACATATTCAGTTATTAAAAAAAGGCAGCAGATAATGGGTGAGGGACAGTTTAAAATCACAAAGCATGAGTAAAAATATGGAATTCGAGATAATAATTGCACAGAGATAAAACAATGCAAAATTTACTTAAATCAATATTTTTCTACTGATTTAAAAGTGTGCCACAGTTGTACAGGAAGGCCTCTTAAAAAATTCAGAGCAGAAATACACTTTTGTTAGAATACTATTCTTCCTCCCAGGAGACTTTCAAAAGCAGAGAGGTGCAAACCTGCTTTGAAGGAGACAGAACAAGAGTGAGCTATTCCTGCTTCCACACCAGAAAGAGCTCCTCTTAACAGCTCTGTCAAGCAATTCCTTGTCCCGTACTCTTTTCCATAAGTCTGCTAGCCCTACCTGCCATTGAAAGCAGCAATTTGGAGCTCTTCAAAGGTTCTCAGAAGCAAAACAGAAATTCCTACAGGCACGCACACTCCCAACCTCCCCCACAAAAAAGCCTCCCCTTTGTAGGGAGGCTGGAAGTACTGTAAGGACTTGCACCTGCTTAGAATTTGATTGAAATCTTCTGGTGTGCTCAACGTGCATCTGTGAGGACTGACTAACAGAAAGAGATACAGCCATTATGACTGCACATGCTTAAAAAAAAAAAAAAAACAAACCCAAAAAAAACACCCCAAAACTTAAAAGTCAGGCTAAATACACTTAGGAGAATGTTTGTCTTATGTATTCAAATAAAGTGACTTTCCTATTCTCCTGCAAAGGTAAATTAGTAACAAAATAGGAAAAAGTGCCACACTTCTAAAAGAAGAAAAATGCAAAACTACAGTGAGTAAAAGACGAAACCCCCTGTAATACCAAGAAGATTTAAGTGTTGCATACCCAGCTGTTAACCTGAAATGCTGGAACCCCCAAAAGAGTATCTGTTGGTCAGAAACAGTCAGCTTAGCAACTTCGCCCACGTGAATCCCTTTCTGTTACCA
Source organism: Recurvirostra avosetta (assembly GCA_004023745.1). Taxonomy (NCBI): domain Eukaryota; kingdom Metazoa; phylum Chordata; class Aves; order Charadriiformes; family Recurvirostridae; genus Recurvirostra; species Recurvirostra avosetta. Next base: position 64,885 of record SAYO01025230.1, read on the forward strand.
GCACTTTGCAGCTACCCTAAGCAAGCTTCACCGAATTCAGCTTCCTCAGAAAAGAGAAAAATCAAATCACACCTCCTCTGCTGGAATAAAACTGAAGAGAGGGACCAAGACACCACGTAAGAGAAAAAACGAAGACGCACAACCGCAACGGGCACCAGGTAAAAACATCTTCTGCTCATTAGGCAGAACCTTTTCTCACCTGCCGGAGCCTTCACCTGCTCCTCCCCCTTCCTGTTCGCTCTCCCTTTATAGGCTTTCCCCGCTCCCGTTGCCCCGGTCCAGCCCGCAGTCCGGACCCCGCCGCCTCCTTCGGGGCAGCTGCGGGCCGGTTCCCCGCCCCGCACCGTGGGGCTCAGCAGCTTCCCAGCCCTCTCTTCCTGCGGTTAAGGAAACTTTCCGTGGATTCCTAGCCCTGTAAACTCCTTCGATTGCTCGCAGGACGTTTAAGCGTCTGCTTTGATACGACAGATGACCACGACAACTCCCCTGCACAGCCTTTCCTCCGGCGCAGCGCCCGGTTCGGATTTCTGCCCGAACCAAAATTATTTTTGTCGCCACGGTGCTGCTGGGGGATGCTCTGGCCCTGTGCTCTGCGCCTGGGCAGCAGGGTCTTGTGTGCAGCCTCACAGCCCAGGGGTCTGCGGGTTCCCTCCGGTGAAATTACTGTCCTGGATAGGGCTCCCCACGTGCTGGTGGGAACCAGGAAAGTGTTGCCAAAGTCTCTTTCGCTGCTCGGAGGTGATCCTCTGGCCCTATACTAAGCCTTATAAATATCCCCTTCGTTGATAATCCTCCTTACGTTTGACCAGTGACCATTAAATTGGTAAAACTATCTGTGGGCTGAAGACACGCTACTTGACTTAAACAGGAGAATGGAAAACGTATCCAGGTCTGAAACAAACAGCGGAACAAATTTGGAATAAGAGCACTGCTGGGTCTACGTGTAAATATACACTGATGTCCTTCCAGCAGTTTCAAGCCAGCAATTCACTACTTTCAATTACAGCCTTGGTTGTGCCTAGCATTGACTGTGTTTTTCTTCCTCGCATATCATCTTTGTCTTTTGGAAAATATTTATTATTCGTTTAACATCAGACCAGTGTCAAACGGTGTATCCTCTAAAACAAAGTGGTAAATGACACGTTTGCCTCATCACAGCTACATGGACCTTTATTCAAATGGTTGACTGCTTTTCAATTGCAGCACAGCAGGCGATCCTCCGTTCTGCCAAACGCGTTACCCAGTGTCACCAAGAGCAGGAAATGTGCATCACAGCGACAGCAGTTTTGAAAAGGTCATAGTCTGAACAACCTTTCACACATTTTAATGCTGATTTGAAATATAGCCTGCTGAAAAGCACAAAGGGCTAGCTTAGTTCTCAGTCAGACAAAACAACCTGAGTGTTGCTCACTTGTTATTTAAAACCCAAACTGATTAGTTTTAGCAACAATGATCAAAATAAGCAAAACTCTCAGTTAAATTATTGATTGGAATTTCCCTTTTACTTAGTTAAAAATTAGAAAAGCTGTTAGGATTTGGTCCCAAGAACCAGGATAGTAATTACCGTGTCACACAATAATAATAACTATGCCTCTGTGGTAACTTTTGGCATGAAAAACAGATTTATCAATTTTGAGTTAATAGTATAGTGAAAGACTATTGTTTCCTCCATAGGCATAGGTGGCTTTCCCTGGGATTAAATATGCTCCTATTATATTATATTATAAACAGGAAATGTAACTTATCCCCTGAGCAAGTAGCTGGCACTAAAAAGGTCATTCAATTATCCGTAGTACAAACTAGCACATCATAATCCAAATATTATACAGCTCCTGTGTTAGACATTGAAACAACACTGTTTGGTTGGGGTTTTTTACTTCAAAGCCCTCCCCTCAGAAAAGAGCTGTGACGGCTTTCTGCTACCTTCCCCAGGGACCTCGACTAGAAAAAGCAGCATAGGCATTAAACTGTGTGGTTAAAGTGAAGCATTATTACTGTTCAAGGAAAGCTAAAAAAGAAATGTCAAGCGTTTTCAGTTTTACCAATTAGAAACATTTCCTCCTAGTAAATTTGACATCGTCCATTTTTTTCGAGTTGCTACTAAGGAACTGTGGTGGGTTGACCCTGGACAGCAGGTAAACACCCACCCAGTCGCTTGCTCACCTCCCCCAGGAACTCAGAAGGAATTCAGTAAGGAATTCAATTACCACCTCGTACCAGGGCCGTGCCTTAACCACCAATGTCCCCCTCTTCCTCCTTCTTTCCCCCAGCTGTTACTGCCCAGCATGACATCATATGGGATGGGATATCCCTTTGGTCAGTTCGGCTCAGCTCTCCCGGCCACGTCCCCTCCCAAATTCTTGCTTTGAGGGGGGTAGACCGGGAAAAAGATCCCACTGTCTATGTCACTGATGAAGATATTAAACAGTACTGGTCCCAATAGAGACCCCTGAGGGACACCACTTGTCACCGATCTCCACCTGGACATTGAGCCATTGACCAAGATGCAAGGTTCTAAAATCCCAACAAAGATAAGCAGGGCAGTGCATAATCACTATTTTCCATTCATCTTTAGCAGCTAATTATTGCAAAACAACAGCACCTGTCTGGGAATTAGTGTGTTGGGGTTTTTTACTGTAAAAATCTCATGAAGTTTCTGACAGATTGCGTAAGGGTAAATGCAAAGGAGACATGAAATTTTGTCAATGCACAATCAGAGGTATTTCTAGCCATGTAGTATTTCTAGCAACAGATTAAGGCAGAATACATAATGAAAAAATATCGCTGTGTATTTTACAGCATAGGATATTGTTTCTTAGTCACCCTCTTCCTGGCAAGAACAAGAAAAACTAAATTCACCGTTACACGGAAGACTTGATCTACTTTTTTTTTTTTTTTTAACAAAAGAGTATAGCTCTCAAAGACACTTAACTTGGCTAACAAAATTTGACACCAATGACTCGTGTGTGGACTTCCAAAAGAAAACAAATCCCAAGCCAAACAAAAAAATCCCAACAAAACCTACAAAATGTAAATGTCATTCCAAAAGGTATCCAATATCTGAAAACGATGTTTTAGAGACAGTAAAAAGGAGTCTTAAAAAGGACGTCTTTACAAAGAATAGACTTATACAAGGTGAAGCAACACCATTTGCCTCTGGACAATGAAAATCGTGATCTCAAATAGGCTTGAACTTTCATGACTTAATTTGGCCATTTTAAGTTAGCTAAAAAGTGATGCATAGCCAAATGCACTGTATATACACCTCCTTTTTCAGGGCAGGATTGATCCTGTTTTATATATTCAGGAAAGTTGTGGGGTTTTTTTTTCTGAAGGAATTAAAGTTAACCCAAAATATCTCCAATTATCAAACAACACCCTAAAAGCTAGACGGTACTAAAATGAAAAGGCAAAATACTTTTCCAGATCTCTTTTAAAAGAGAATATTGCTCCATGGAAACAAAAAAACACATGGAAAAGTAAAGTATCAAAAATCTTCATCTTGACATACAAGAATATTAATTTTTGAAAACTTTATAAAAGCAATAGTCTACATAAACAGTCCATTTAAAATTATTTCTACTTCTATCTGTAAGCCCTTATACTCATTAAAAATTACCTGTTAAAACAGAGACATGCATTCAAATAAATATAAAAGTAGTTTCTTTCGTGGAATAGTGAGATGACTCAGTCGAGCAATGTGACTATTGAAAAACTTTCCCACTTCCATGCTTAAACTAATGATATTTTTGTGAAACATAATTCCTAAAAAAAAAGATTAAAGAATAGTTTTTCTGCTAAACCATAGTAAGACAGTTTTAATTTTATAAGTCTGGTATTCTTTGTAGAAGTAGTTCACTATAGAATCTATTATTTTTATTCTTTTGGTTCTTCTAATAAATATGTAAAAGCAAACTAAAGTAAAAACACAAACAGTCCTCTCCTACATTGTGGAAAATCAATCTTATAAGAAAATGCATATATACCGTTATGAATGAGAAAGCATTCAGCTTTCAACAGAAAGAAAAAAACATCCATTCAGATATTCCAACTGTCATGCTTTTCGTATTAGTTGATACAACTTCTGTCTAGTGACAAACTGCCTTTATTATAAATGTGGCAAAAATATTATTTTTATTCTTGGATAATATTACAAGTTTATAGAACCCACTAACATTGCTACATGTGAATTAATCTAGGGCTACAGTAGTAGATAATCATTAAGCATTCCAGAAATACAAGCTACAGAATTAATTGTAGAAAAACATAAAGATCACTTTAAACTACTATTCAAGAGAGTACTGTCTGCAAGAACATCTGTAGTGATTCATCACTGCCACACCTCTGGTTCAGCTGCTCTATTTCTTCCCATTGGAAAATGGCAGAAAGTTAAACTGCAAACTATGGTAAGCACAGCTACCAAATGACCATCAATTGTTTCAATGTTTTACCTACTGAAGTGCGGAAGCTTTTCAAATCAGTGAAAATGAAAGTCCTTTTACAACGCTCATTGTATATGTAATTTCCAAAAGTAAGGCTAATTTTCACACACATTAATAAAGCTAAATAGTTTGTTATACATCATACTTTCTTAAGTGATTTCAAGTAAATTATTAAATGAGACACACAGACGTAAATTTACTTTTTATAACTAGAGAAATAAAGATTGCTGTGTTATTCATTATACTGAATTGAAAATTATTGCAGGTCAACAAACCCCGTTTATGCTTAGCAACTCTAAGTTAATAATTGCAACAGAAATAAACATTTCATCATAAATCCTTTTTAAATTGCAATGCCTTTGTAACTAAATTTTTACAATTGTTTTTATCATGAACAGGTTAGTTAAATGTCTGAAATTATAATGCAGAATATTTTTTTCTCTGTGCTTCAGGACCACCAGCTATCTTTCAATTTACAACAGTTTGCAAACTGGCAAAGAAATCTGAGATCTGTGTGACTTGACTAATTAGTTGAAAGTTACTGGAATGACCCCGCTAACATTCTTGGTTTTCCATAAACCAGTTATATCTTTACACTATACATTTATCCTTACACACAGCCACAACTGAATTATAACTATTGTTTTCTTTTTATTACTGCACTGTAATGTAACATTAATCTAATGCTTATGTACATATTTAGTCATGACAGAGCTTATTTTACTGTCTTAATTTCATCTTGAGTGCAGATGAAGTAGCACAATACTACAGTCTACAGTACAAATAGGAATAGGAATGGGTATGCACTTCTTTTAAAGCAGTTTATTCCATAAATTGCCATAGCTATTTCTGAAGAATTTGGACGTCAGCGTACTTCCAGTCATGCTGGTTAGCACAAACTGGCTATTAATGGTGTCTTTAAATCTATCCATTACTTTATACAGAATTTAATCTGCATCATTTTTTGAATGTCCAGCCAAAGCTAAATGGCAGTTTAATAGTATTTTTACCCATGTATTTGCAAAGAAATTTCACAGACTTCTGTTAGTGCTGCAATTTCTAGAAAACAGCGATGTGATGGATAATGTATTTGTGTGTAAAGCTCTCTGGAGCTCACATATACCTTTCTTGAAAAATAGTTGGAAAGATTATGACCTAGAAAGAATGCTTTTTATTTCCTTTATAGTTAGTCTTAATTTTCCACCTGGATTTGATAGCCAGTGTAAAGAATATTCATAAATATATATGGCCTCTTGTTTTTCAACATAACTTTACTGGAGTGGAGTGATATTGTCTGCGCACATATGCTGTGACAACTTGCAAGTATTTAACTCAATTTATTTCTTCCTCCCTCTTCCTCACCCTCAAAAGAATTATATGCATTTCCATCCCATGTTTCCCGTCTTGAAGGAACTGTTTTGAGTGGACAACAGACTTGACAGTAATATTCCACTGACATGAACATCACTGGAGCTCCACAGATTAACTTGGCAAGAAAAAAATCATCAAAGTTCTGTGGATTCTGCAACACAGTCAAGTCAAACTGATTTTTTTCAGGGACAGAGAGAGGCACACTCTCCTGTAACCTGTATGCTACAGTAAAACAGCTGCTGAAGATTTTCCGGGCAGTGATGCCAGCTGAAACAGATAAGAACATGCTTGCCTTGTGTCTTGAACTCACTCACTCATATTTGATCAGTTTAAATTGATCAGTCTAAATATAACTCTAAATCACACAAGTTTCTATCTGCAGTGCTTGCAAGCACGTATTTAGACATAAGTATCATTCTCCAAAATAATATCATGGTTAATGCATATAACATAGGACCGTTTAAAAATTATTTTTATCAACTCCATGTTGTTAGAGAAGTATTCAGAAATTAAAACGTGACTGAAATAAATTTAGTCTTTTGAAAGCTAGATTTGGGGAATAATCTCATCATTTTGATCTGTTGAAGCTGTCAGTCCTGTAATACTCTGTTAGTGAGTATGCAAGATGCAGGAATCTTTGATCAAATCATTACTCTGACTCTGGGTTTCCTGGATTTTCCACTGCTGTAAGCAAATTATTGTGAAGTCACTAATTTTCTCCCTATTGACCAAAAGTTTGATTTTGGAGGCAATAACTCTATCCCAGTAAATGTTTTGGCACTTTTCTCCAACATATCCTGTTTTCCTAAGTTTATATTTTTTCCATGAAAACAAGAAATGGAAAGCTTTCTTCTTTGAGAAATAATCTATTCTAATGCTCCGTACATCACAAATCTAAGGTAGGACTGCTTAGGAAGTGACTCAAACCTTGCTGCTGTTCCAGCAGCTTTGTGGTGATCTGTGATCCCAAAATCTAAACTCAAAGAACGTGCTCATATTCTACATAAACTGGAAAATAATATTCAGACTAGGTCTACATGATATATCACATTTACATAGAGAGTTTAGATTGAACTGATGAACCCTGGGGTGTTGGGACTATCCATGGCCATGGAGAATATGAATTTCTAAATCTGCATCATGAGTCACTGCCCAACTCAGGAGGCGGTGTTGAGGAGGACAGCTTTCATTTAACCAATGTATGAGCACTTCATAATTATTGATGAATGGTATGTTTAGGAGAAAGTGATCTGTTACAAGGTCTTTTTGCCTAGGGTTTTTGTTTCGCTTTGGTTTGGTTTTACTTTAATCTGAAGAACTGGTTAGTAGTTTATACTCTTCTTGAAATCAACACAACAATGATTTTGTTCTGGCTTGGTTTTTCACTTCACCTTGAGGATAGTTTCTTACCACCTTATCTTTTACAAGCGTGGTTGGTCTGCTCTGGACAACTCTACCTGCTACAAGCACTGCTATGACTCCTTGACCTAAAGCCCTGCCCTAAACAATCCCCAATGAATTGGTATGATAATAGCTCATAAGTTCATGTTCTTGTTTTGTGTAGCAACTAAGTACAAATGAAACCTCCCCAGAGGCAGAAGCTTCATTTTCGGCCTTTGATAACCTTCTCTTTTCCTGTTTTGATCTTAAAGAATAAGAATCAGATATTCAATAATATCAACAGCTTGAAACCTTGTAAAATTAACATTCATTCTTTTCTCTCATTACTACCATCTCATTAATAACCATTACACAAAACTAAAAAAACCACAAGGGGTAAAACAACTTCTGGGGAAAAAAAAATCTTCCAAAAAGTTTTTCCTGAGTAAAAAAATACTTGATAAAGCTAAAAATGAATTACATTTGAAATGCTTTGACTCATACTAATTTTTGAAGTCTTAAAAGTTTTAAGTGTTTTCCTGATTAGAATTTACAAATTTTAACATATTCATGTTGATTTTCATTAGTGAGCCAGCCACTAATGGCTGGACACAAACACAATTGCTTTTAACTCTTTAATGCTGTAATATTAAACAAATTGCTGTTAACAGATACAGTGGAGCTCTCAACACCATCTTTCTCTTTCTTGCATGCACAATGCAACATTTATGTGCCCATTTACAAAAAAAAATGTGTCTTTGTGCTTAGGCTTTTATAGAACAATTGCAACTAGAAGAAAATAATTGTATATGTAGTGCTAAGCAGAACATTCAATGTGCATGCACAGAACAAAGACATGAAATCAGAATATTCAAAATAATTGAGCAAAGTGTTAAGTGCACCATCTGAAGTTACGCTGGTACCATCTGATTCCTGCAGCTAACACAGAAAGCATACCATGTGCTAATGACTAAACTTGGCAGACTCTCAAGGTCTGAGTTTTGTTTGGTTTGTTTGGGTTTTTTTCCCTATAAATGGACTATTTGTCATTTTAGTTTAGCATTTGCTTCACTTCAGGACTGTAAAAATGAGAAATCATGTTGTGGGGTTTTTGTACTCCTATCAACTTCTGTTTACTGAAATCAAGGAAATACCATTTTACAGTACAGATATTAACAGACAGCTCATGAGTGACCCTCTCTAGATTATTGGATCTACGCTGATATGGAGGTAGAATGAACGAGCGGTGTTCTTTATTGAATTCATGTGTGGTGAATAGCATCTTTTTTAAAACAGTACTGAGAGCGAGCTAAGTTCGTACTGAACAAATATATAAATATATAAACAAAAAACAAAACAAGTGACAAAAAGCGTTTAGTAGAGTTATTTTTCTAACCCTATTCTTATTTTTTAATATTGTATTTTAATAAAAAAGAAAAATCTCTCATGAGTTTCGCAGATAGTATTCCTTTGATTGTAAAATAATGTGCAGTCTCATAACGATATCAAACAGACCCCTTTTTAAGACAAAATACCCCACAAGAAACAACAGATGAGCAAAGTATTACTTTTTTTCCCAATTTTCAATTCAGTCCCTAGAATCTAATGATCAACAGCAAGGGCACATACTCCTATTTCTCACTTCTGAACTCAGCCTCAAGATCATTCTGGCTACCTTAAGTTTATGTTCTTTACTCTAGTTTGTGGGAGGGAGGAAGAACCTCCACTGCCGTTCAAGCTTCTTGGGGGAAAGTCATCAGCTTGAAAAAAACAGTGTAATGCTTTGAAAACCAATTTGTCATGACTGAACTTGAGTTTGGTGGAAGATACAAAGACAGGAAAAAAATTAAAGTGAAACATCTTAAGCATGTGATTATAGTTCCTAAGTTCACATCTAAGGAAATCCACAAAACACAGCTAAAGAAATAATAAAAGATCTGGTTCCTTTTGCTTATTTGGTTCAGCCAAAGCATTTAGAAAAAAGGCATGTCTGTGTTATGCTCTCAAATGTGTTAATAATCTACATGTCCACCATGACTTGCTTTCAATACCAAGTTATTTCAAATGTTTTCCAGTGGTAAGAATATCCTCCTATTCATATGATGTACCATTCATTGCTAATAACTTATACCAAAAAAAGGAAAAAAAGAATTGAAGACCAAAATGACAACCATTCATATTTTAACCTGATTCAATTTGAAACATTTATCTGTCAGAGTTCTAACAACTCCCCACTTTGGTTTCTGATGTTCAAAGATTCTGGGTGGACTTAAATTAAGCATTCAGTGATCATGCGGAAAATAATTCAGCTTCAGATTAAGAAAACGAGGGAACTAAATACAGCAACTGTTTTGCAAAACAAAATAAAACTCAGAAGCCTTGTATTGACCTACAGGCTTTATCCTCTTCAGTACCAAAAAACAAAATTTGATTTTGCAATGTAAATTAATGCAAGGATGTGTGTGTTCCTTTATTGCTTCTCCACAAGAGCCTTATTTTGCATGGTTATGTTTCTTACCTGTCCTAACTTTCCTAATATTTTCCAAGAGAATCCAATTTTGCATTAATTCAGTCAGATGTAAACTCTGGGCCTTGAATAGTCTGAGTTTCTACTCCAGGTAGAAAAAAGTAATCATAAGAGACTTGGAGATAGCAGTAGAAATTGTTTCTTGGGATTATGAAATTTTGTGAGCAAGATGAATTCCCTCAAGTGGGGCAGTTGTTAAAAAAACCAACTACTAGTGACAAGGACATGAATGTGAGGAAAGACTATCATTTCTACATACCCCTTAGAATAAAAGGAACATTAGAAAATAGTTACCTAAAGAAACTCAGTGTTTATTTTTATGTTATTGTTGTTGAACCATTCTGAAACAATCTAATTGAAAATGTAGCTTTCCTGAAGAACAGTCAATGCAAAAACAAAGAAGAAAAGCCAAATGTTAAAGGCACGTGAAGAAATAGGAGGAAAATAGAAGGTCTATTAACCCTAAGCTGAAGTAGAAAACAGAATACCCACAACCCAAAGGCCAGGATGATTCAAGTGTTAAATAAAACTATGAAACTAAATGAAATGAAATAAAAAGTGAAATCTACTCTTTAAAAAGACAGCATTACAAGTGCGCATAAGATAATGCATAAGTCGTCTTATATAACATCTCATAAAATCAACTCATATAGCATTAAAAACGAGATTTATTTTCATTCCAGTGCTGACACACTCTTTCAAAAATAAATATCAACAAAATCTGAGGCTAAACTGAACAATGCATTTTATTAATAAGCCCGATAACACCTATCACCAGGCAAATAACTCTTATACACATATATTAGTATACATATTCACCTATTTAATAAACTGTGAGTTCCAAGCTATTACACAACTGAATTTATGGAATATTGACATGCGCTACTATGTTCTGAATACAAGAGATACAGTAATGCATGTAATTCTGAAGAGGGGAAAACAACAAAGGAAAGTAAAATGTGAGGTGAAAAGAGCTGTTATTGACAGCTATTTGTCAACAATTCCATAATGTAATTCACATAGTTTGTGTGTAAACAAGGACACATGAAGAGCAAAGGAAACTTGCATTCTTCTCTGTGTTTTAGAGAGAGAGGGTGTTATCCTGGAACTCTTTGATAGCTTTTCCTAATACTACTATCCTTTCTGGAAAATAAAATGGAAGTATAGCTGGGTAAAAAAAAAAAAAAAATATTTCCCTCCCACTCCTCAAGAAAGAGCTGATTTGTTGCTGTGACTCTCAGCCATCTTTAGAGTTGAAAAAATAGCTAGTGGTTCTTTTGGGGAAATAAGGTGTTCCAGTCAAGCATTTCCTGTTCCTTCCCTCCAAAAAGCTTCATTCCTATTATCTTCTCCTTTGTTCCACTGAGAGAGAAAGGAAACTTCCCTCTTTCTGAGATTCACAATTCACAAAGACCTACACCTTTTTGCTTGGTCACTTAAAACTTGCTTAATGTGAAAAGCTTTGGCAGGCAGTTTTGTTATTCTGTATTTGTTTCTTCTTGCATTTCTGGTAGCACAATAATGAAGTCCATCATAATGTGATGCTGGAAGTTGCGACAGAAAGTCGTCCTTCTAGTTTGGTCTACTTAGGCCAATAATTCTGACTTATACTCTTATAAACAATTCATGATTAGATGACTTTTGGAGTAAGTTTTGTATTGCCACTATGCAAGAAATGCATAGTTCGTAAACATCATATACATAATAATTATATGGAGAGGAGAAATTGACTGTATCACAACTCTACAAATTAAAAAGTGATGCATATACAAACTAGGATGCTTATGGCTTTGTTTCAAACAAGACTAGCTTCAGAATGGGCTTCCAGTGATCTGTAGACAAGTCAAACAATCTCTGTTCATTGAGGAGAGGAAACAGATTCAAGCTTAATAGAAGTTACTGTTTCTCTTTACAAAACTCCATTGCAAAACTGTGCATTAATATCGTCAGGTTGCAATCTGTGATTCAGTTTTTCTTTTTTAAGTAGAATATTTCTGACGGATCAAAAGTTAAACTACAAAACAGCATCCAGACCACCCTGATGTCAACAGTTAACACAGGTGAAGAAGAAAATATTGATCATTAAATAGTGAGCTGCCTTTTTTCCTAAGAACTTAGGCAATTGTAAAGACACAGAACACAAAGAGCCCTTCAAGAAGCTAGTGAGCAGAGTTCAAATAAACAGGGATCCTTGTTACTGACAAAGGGGCACAGCTATGGGGAGAAGGTGCCATTGCTCATACATTCCAATTCAAGAAGAAAGGTCAGTCAGTTGCCAAAATTCCTCCAGAAAAATCTCTTGTGTGAGATGCCAGGACTGTGCAAAAGGAGGATGCGTCGACCACTACACATCTTCCTGCTGCCCATTTTCTTTTCACCCATAGCATTCAAATTTTGATCAAAAGATCATCCTATTTAAATCATCATTCTGAAATCAAAGTATTAGAGTAACTTGACACAAATGGTCTCCTGGGCATATCAAAGACCATTTAAATTAAATAGTACTCTCTCATTACAGAGATGATTGAAAATCTTTTCAAATCTTGGATTAATCTGTCCTGAAGTTCAGTACTTTGTGCTTGGATATAAAATGCTGCTGTATATATGTAATGTAATAAAACTAGAAAAAAAAAGTTATTTGATATTTTAGCATTAAAAAAACCAAACAAATGTAGTAATATCTAAATTCTTCTTGTGCACAGTAGGATCTACTCCTCATTATTAAGTCCAGGGTTTTTTTTTGTCAGTACTTGACATATTCTCATAGATTCTTGTTTAAACCCAAAGGGAAGAAACACCACATTTCACCAACTTTTATTAGTTGACATATTCATCCAGCAAATCCAATCTCTAAATAATAGTGTCTTTTATGTTGTCTTGAAGAGAGTAAAATGTCAAAAGCTGCTAATATTTAAAGACTAAAACCAAAGTAAAATCATTGTCAATTATCTACGAGGTATTTCTATGGGCCTAGATTCTTTTGCCATGCTTCATCATATGTGCTAGCTAGCCCTGGGAATAATTCTATGCATGAGGTAAATTTTAGAGTAATTGCTAATAAAATAAGCAACTGCTCAACATGAAAAAAAGAGTAGAAGCAGCTCATCTAAAAAGAAAAGTAACCCCAAAGGTGAGGAAGAGTTTAGTATGTTATTTAAAAAGGCTCAAGTATATCCTTAATATTAAAAGCTAAAAGCTAAATATTTCATTAGATAAAGTAGACCTGTCAGGTAAATAATAGGTTACACTACTACAGTTGTTCTCATGCTGTGTTTGTTAGGATTCTTATCAATCTAGTCTATATAATATATAGAGAGTGATTCCACAAAATAAAAATTGAACTTGAACTGAAGAAATATGATGCACTTAGCAACATGAAGAAATAACCAAATCTCTGTGTTCAAAAACCAATTGTTCCTGTTGATAGTGATTCTGATAAAGAACATTGGAAAAACCATTATGATCTTTTATGCTTAAGTACTTTATAAAATCAAAAGGAAATTACTTAAAATATTAAAGAATAAAGAATCCTGGTGAACAAATAAGTATAAATACGGTTTTCTGCTAGAGAGGACTTTAACTTCAGACTTTCAACACTCATCACAGCATGTGATAAAATCACAAAATACAGTGGAAGTCATCTCAGCTCCTTTATTTACTATTCAACATACTTCAGGGCCACAGAAGAGTTTAAAATACACTAGTAAGCATTTTGATGCTAAGGATACTGTGAGAAAAGCCATCATATTGAATGAAGCTGACTGGAAAACGCTGTTCTTGCCAAAATTCGTTAATGTTTTTCAGTTACATAGTTTTTTATTAGAAAATATAAACTTATTGAAAAAAAATTCTCCAATGGAAGACATCCATTTGAGAAAAATGACCAGGTAAAGGGGTTGAGACTGTAATAGACAATAGTATGATTTTTGCTGAGGGCACAGGATACTAAAGCAGCTCATATTTAAAATACTTGAAGGCAGTAGGATTTACTGAGGGTAAAAAGCCCCTCGGCCCTGAAAAAATTAGAATAAATTCTGAGAAGTCTCAATTCACTGTCACCATGGAATTTTGATTTATTTCTGAAACAAAAGAGGACCAGCAACTTCAGCTGAAAATTTGTCCAAGCTTGAGTATACTTTCGATTTTCCCCATATTGAGAAAGTTTTCTCCATATATCTCTGAAATAGCACAGTCAGTTTCTGTAGTGGAAAGCAATTCCTGCTCCCTTCACAGCTTGCTTTCCATTAATACTATTCACATTAATGGTACTCAGTAGTATAAAGCTTCTTTATAGAGGGTACACCTAGGGTTAAGCTTTAACTATATAAAAATCTGACAACAGATGACACAGTACAGGAGTCTTATAATCTGTTCAGAGCCCTCATCTCTTCCATCCTCTTGCAGTGAAATGAGTATTCTTTCTAGTGTCATTTCAGAAAAGGAAAATGATGAATACTGCTCATTCTGCACTAATACACACGCACATCTCTCTTCTCTGCTGTCATTTGCAATACTTTAGAACAGAATTTTGTCTCATTACTCCCAAAGTACAGAACCTAGCACTTCTTTCTTTTCATTTTTTCCCATTTCTACTACTCCATCTTTAAGTAATCACATCTGAATGCCTCCCGTTATTCCTTCTAAGTTAAATTTTTTAAAAAGTGCAAAAAAATCCTCACCCACCCCAAGATAATTTTCATATTCATTTCTTGAATTCTAGTAAAGGTAAGAAGAACGAATCTTAATAATTTAGTTCTCCCACAGAATACTGTACCACTGTAGCTGTTATTATACAGCAATGCTCCCATAAACAACATATTAACACCACAGAATAATACCAATGCTTCATAAACAATGTAGTATTGTTACAATAGCACCATATGCAAACTGATACTGGATGACTTTCTATAAAATTTATTTAAGATAGCCAAACTTAATTTAATACAAATCAGTCAGATGGCAGATTTAAGCCATGTTAATACTAATTTAGTTCTCCAAACGCTAGACGCTCTCTTGGTCATTACAGTTCACACCACTTTGTACATCAACAGCAAATTGTCCATGTAGGTTATCCCTTCCTCTGAGGAAGATGTGGAAGCCAGAGAGGGGAGACAGGCATGTTACCTGCTATAGCTAATGACTAATTTGAATCAGGTGTTCAAAGCCCACGATCCAGCTGAGATATATAGACAAAAATGAATATTAATATCTATCTGCTTATATAAGGATTAAGATGCAATGTTTTAGATACTTTCCTGTTTAAATCCTGAGTACTACCTACACCACATCTGAGGTGTACTCTGTGGAAGGCACTCAGTCCTCCCTTTGCAGAAAAATGAAGTTTATGATCCAGTTTGCCTTTTTTATCTCTTTTATGAACTTACATTGGTTCCTTATTGATAAAATGACAATCATTTGGCAATATCCAGTAAGAATTACAAATAAAGGATATAGATTGTTCTGTGAGCCATCAGCCTAACGAAAGTTGGTTTCTCACAGATTTTTGTCTTCTATCTTTCAGCTCTGCCTTTTCTCTTTACTTTCCTTGCCCCCAAATTTTCTCCTCTTTCACAGTAGACCTACGTATCCTATAACTTGCTACCAGGTAATAGGCAGAGCACATGTTGACTACACCAAATATATAAGCCAAATGACATGTCAGCATGGTGGTTGGCCTGCCATTACTCATGTGCAGCACTTACTGTGAACATGTCCTTTCCTCTGCGAGATACTAATTAAGTAGTTCATTTTGTAAAGTTGCTGATTAGGACAAAACTGGTAGAATGTATTTCTGAGACTCTGATTTCTCTTTCAAAGTTGACTCAATCTGATCAGTGAGCTTAAAAAGTTATTATGAGGAGACTGACAGAAGAGGAAAAAAAATAAGATTATTGCACAAGCTTCATTTTTTTTAAAGAAGCCAGACTACAAAGGAAGAAAAATATATGGAATCCTCGAGTAGCTAATAAGTAGTTAACGATGTACTGACTAGGTAGCAGCTGATTTACTTTTGGACAGAGCTGATTATTAAGGCAAAAAAACAACCTATATGAGGTAGAATAACCAGCAGGAGCTTTATTAAAGAGAGAAAGGGTTTCGCAAAGTTTTTAATGCTACCCAAAATTGATCCAGCAGTTAAACTCCTTGTGCTAGGTCTGTAAGACCTCTTGTAAGTAAGCACATGCCTAATTCTGGTAAATATTCACTGTATTCATCAAGGGCAGTCATCATCTTATGAATGCAAGATGAATTCACTTTAGCACTGTCACTGGATTTGTTTGCGTATTTCATTGCTAGCTGTATTCACTAGTGCATAATTTTGCTTGTCATTTCCCTTAAAGGTTAATCACCTGCAGCATCTTTTAAATAGCCCTAAGCTCCATATAAAAAACAAACTCTAAAATTTTCTAAAAAGTTGTACAGGACATTTATCTGTGTCTCACTGAAATTGTGGAAAGGTCAGGGCTACAATCATACAATCATATACAATCCTCTTAAAATTAATTTCGTTCTGTAACTTGTACTTGAATCATAGATGGCTTCTGTGGCAATGTTCATGTTGTGTTAATATGGAGAAATATGTAGCCCGTTTCCACTGTTGTTTTTTTTTTTAGTAGGCATGATGTAAAACTTAAATCTTATCTGCAATAGAAATAAAACTTCATAAGCCTGATGCTATTTAAAATCAATGTATTTAAAGTATGATTCCTGATCACTTTAAAATATACAAACTACAACTTGTTCTATTGAAGGGGATGGCAGGGAGGGACTCAAGTGGTTTGGAGTAACCTGTGGGCAATGCAGTAGAACATGAACAGTTCGTGTTCTAAAGACTGACATAAAACTTTTGAAGCCTGAAATTGCAGACAGGCTATATTTGTCCTTCAGTATTTAAGGTAGATTACATTTTTTAAAGTATCAATTGTGAAATCAACCACTGAAAAACTGATTATTGCTGAAAGCTGTACTAAAAGTCATGTGTCAGCCTGAAATCGCTGCCATCTGATCTTCAGTTTTCTCCGGACACCAACATAAAACCCTCCCAGTCTTTGTAGTTTCTCTTCAGGGTTAGGAGCTTTCTTTTTTCTCTGTGATCCCGTCATAACCAGGCTTAGAGGTGCATCTCTGCTCTATAATCATCATGGAATTGGCATCCTACTTACTTACAGACCACAGGAGCAAATCCAGAGTTATTATAGTACATGACAGAACACAGGAAGGTTGCGGGTAAAATATTGTTGCAGAGAGGTGAAAGAACACAAGTCCCTCTGTGTTTCCTCATTTGTCTCTTTAAATTTTCCTTGTTGTAGAGCCTAGAGAATTTGGTAGCAGCCAGACTTTTCAGCCTATAATTGTGAGATGCACAAGAGTGAATTGTATACTTTGAGTACATCATCATCAACAATACAATAGTGGTGTTACTGAGCAATATTAGCTCTTTTTGTTCCTAATAATCATACATTCTTTCTGTATAGTACTTTGGAACTACTACTACAAAGGCTCAGTGGATTTCAGAAATTAGAACATTTCCTGTGTTAGGTCACACTTTCCGATTAAAAATAACTTAACTAGGAATACTGAACTCACGCTGTATGTTGAAGACTCACCTCAAGAAATCCCAGTATGTCTTAGGCAAGCTTCAGTTCTTAAGCTTTGGGGATGTTTACATAAACCTAAAATTTTTCTGCAGTAAGGAGATAATGTGAAAATGTAATTTGTCTGCTTCTGTAGCTTTATCTCATTTAGTTTTAAACAGATGTACTTTTCATGATACAGTTTACTTGCATTTTCACCATCTTTCACTTAGAAAAAAATAATACAAAGAACAACCGTTTATGAAGAAAAAAACAGTATCAATACTCAAAGAATATATCTATCAAAGAATTTTGTATTCTATGGACAGTACAGATAGATGGGGGATGGAAGTAAAGTGACTGCTAGCATAGCAGGTATGGCATAAAATTCCTATTGAATACAAAATATGGCACAGAAAATTTATTTCCTATTGTGGTGGATAATGTGACCAGCTCCCAGAAAAAAGGGAATTAGTACCATATAAACACACACATTAACTAGTGAAATTAAAGCTGTTCGTATTTGCATATTATCCAATCCTATTTTAGCTTCAAGAAATAATATAAAATGAGATTTGGAAAGAAAAGGGAAATGCTGTTTTCAGATCTTCAACTTTTCCCACCGTTTTTCATACTAGTAAAAATTCTAATACCTATAAATGTAGATATGTTTCAAAAACCATGTTGTCTAAGGTACGATACACTGGGCTTGAGGTCTGATGCCTTTTGTTGCATTTCTGCCATTGTCTCTAAACCTTGGAGACATAGTTAATTCAAACTGTGGTGGTGTTCTGGTTTTGCTTGCATATTTTTTTTAAACTGAGTAGAAATACATTCAAGGTGTAGCCATAATGTTGACCAGAATTAAGCTGATGGGACCATACTCTCCCTTGTATCTATATGCTCCATATTCACTAATCCAACATATGCTACAAACATCTTCTGAAAATAATTGTTTTTCAATTCTTATAGCTGTCTTCCTAAAGCCAAGAACATAATGATAAATTGTTAGGAATGTAGTAACATTCTAGAACCCTTGAGAAGGAACGCAAACATTCGAAATGCAAGTCCCTTATTAGGTCCTTGGCACTGCTTTGTGTCTGTGTCATGACTGTTGCTGGGAGCATTCTTTTCATCTTCTCAGTCTTTCCTCCCCTATGTGTGTTCTGGGTTGCAATTGCCAGTTGTGTCTTTTTTTTGTTGGTTTTGGTATATAAATACAGTATATACAGAGAACGAAACTCTGAAAGAGAGAGGCTGATACAGACTGTTGTTGCCCAATTGTTAATAGAGAAGTTCACATCAGAAACTGAACTGTGATCTGCGTGCGTTCCATTAACTTCCAGGTAGAATTCCAATTTTAACCTTACATGGTTTGGAGAGACATAAAAAGTGTCTCGCTTCTCTGTGATAGAGTGCCACATCCAAGAACAACAGAAAAATTGAAGTAGATTCCTGCTACTGAAATGAAAAATAAACATACAAGATTTGTTTCTTCAATTCAAGTTGAAGGTTGTTTGTCACGTTAGGCAACCTCAATATGAACACAATAATCTTCCTGCATATTGACATAAATCTAGTTTTTCTTTTGCACATTCTGTAGATTACACACTTGGTTCACTGTAAACATAATACCTTTAGCATGTAGTCTTGATTACCTAAGTTTTTTAATGGCTGCTGTCCATCCTAAATTTCCAACAATTCTCTCAGGTGAAAATTAGTGATTCCCAAGCACACTTACAAATAATGTCACCAAATAATATAACCTTTTCCATTCACAGGCATGTTACACTGTAATATAAATGTTTAACAACAGCACAGACATTTTTTCTTGTAATTAGATATTTCAACCATGTCTGGCTGAGTCAAGCAAGACAATTTTAAGAAACTAAAGATGTCTTCTCCAAGATCAAAGTTAGATTTTTTTAAATTGCTTTTTGATATTCGTTTTACTTTTGAGTGATAAACATGTGACCACACCGACTTTAGACTCTATGTGGGTTAATACATGATAGTTTGGATTTTTTATGATTAATTTCTATCTTGTATACTATTTTTGTCCTTCTTACCTTAACTGTGTTTCCTCCAAAAAAGGAAATACTAACAAGAATCACTAGCCAGTAGACTTGCCCTAGATAAACAACAGAAAATCCCTGAACAGATTAGTGGTTTGCGAATATTTTAATGGTTTCCTCTGAGACAAAAGTCTGGACTCCTTTAATGCAAGCAAGGATTACAAACGTAATCTCTTAGGGGAGCTAGCTCTTCAGTTCAAAATTCTGCTACCAAATCAGCAAAATATCTGTTAGGCACAGAAGAATATGGCTTGTGATTCACCTAGTGTTTAAAAGTCAGGAGGGTGTTTCTTTATATTCTAGGATAAGGAGGTACCATGAGAAAAGCTGACAGAAAAAAAATACAGAAGAAACTCTCAGATTAAAACTCTTGAGGACATTAAAGAAGGACAAGCAAGGTCTGTGCAGGTCTATTATTTTTTCAGCGATACATGATTTCTCCGTGAAAATCTAACCAGGGTTGATGTGCTACATAATACGTACTGTCATTTACTGCCAAAAATAAAGACAGAGAAAGTCTGTAACTTTAGTAGAACTCTGGGAGTATGAACTAGCTGCAGAAGTGTACTGTGTGGGCTAACACTAATTTCTGCATTTTAGACTACTGGACTTTAACATCTATGGTTAGACAACGCATACATGCAGGAATCTTCAATACAAAGATGTATGTGGAATCCTATAGCCACAGATAGCACTTGCATCAGCCAGATGAACATTCAAGAAAGAGCATACTGGACCAGAGGAATTACATGAATTACAGTAGTACCTGTGCAGGAAGGAAGCTCAGGATAGTCAGAAACAGTGGTTGTTATGCTGTCTAAAAAATTTTCTATGCTCTTTCATGGAATTTTTTAAGATTAGAGGATGAAAGCCACTAAAACACAAAATATCTGCAGCTGCTTCATGAATTCAACACTGTAATCTTTAGAATAACTTCTGATCAGACCTCGTAGACAAATAACAGTCACCTAAAGTTGAATTAAAACAAGCAAAATATCTGCTAACCAATAGGGTTAAATTCTTTCACACTTACAGTCTTGCCCATCTTTCTGAGCTGTATTATGGCCTAATTTCAACAGTAAAATCATAGAATCATCACAGCAAATCAGTAGGACCTGACTCATATTCAGATCTTTCACATCCTAGAAAAGCATATTAACCTCTACGTGACAAAATGGGAGCATAATCTTCATTTCAGAAAGTGACTGTTGCCCAGTGTTTAGTGGGGAAAAAAAGAAAATTAAGTGACAGCGGTGGCAAGTCATTCTGAGTAAGCTACTCAAAACCTAACATTAAGGGTTCATACCTGTTTCCGGAATCTTCCCTTCACCTGCCGCAGCTGTATACTATAGTTGCGAACTTAGAGCAGCTTCTTACTCAATTAATTTCCTCTTCTAGATTCTATGCTGGCAGAAGCTCCGTTAATCAACACAGGACTAGCTAACAAACTAATTTCACCCATAAAAAAAAAAAAAAAAAGCAT
>SAYO01025233.1:6181-21830 GCA_004023745.1 Recurvirostra avosetta
TCTGTCCATGGCAGGGGGATTGGAACTAGATGATCTTTAAGGTCCCTTCCAACCCGAACCATTCTATGATTTTATGATTAATAATACCTAGGAGTACTAGCTGAAGCAGAGGGCCACATGAGCAAGAAGGCATTCAGAGCTAGCCTCGATGCTTCAGCATCAACCTGCTCTATCCCAGAGCAGAGGAGATGAGCTCCACAGAAAGCAACCAACTCTGTTTACTGCCAGCTGTGTCTAGAACAAAAGCTGGGCTCATAAAGCCAACCAAGGTCTTGGACTGGGTAATCCACTATCTTCATCTCATGTTCCCCCATCCTCTGAGATCTGAGAAAGCCCATTGCACAGAACCGCTCAGCCCAAGTAAATGGGCATGAAAGAAGTTCTGCAAGAATCAGCTCGGTCTGAAAATGCTTGTTAGCTCCAGGCTGGCCTCATGAAAAGCCCCTCAAGTGTCCCCACGCTATGTTCCCTATTTGTCATATTACATGTTTTTTCTAATGTATGAGATTCCCCAGACCTCTGTTACCTACAATAATGGGGTTGTCAAGATCACTGACAGCTACATTAACATAAAAACAATAGAGAACGAAGCTCCTCCATGTTTCTGGACCTGAGCCAGCTATTAACCATTGGCAATTAAAAAGAAACATTCTCTTGTGGCAAAATGATCATGAACCGCGTACTGTGAGGCTTCATACACCTTCCTTTCAATACCTGGTACCAGACACTCTCGTAAAATGCATAGGTAATATGTAGTATGGAGGACATAATAGAAATGATATTTTAGAAGTCATTCAGCATCTTTCCATGGAGAATTTTTAAGGCTTTTTTGTTATTATTTGTTAGTTAGTTTGTTTTTAATTAAGTCAGAGAGCAAATCAGTTATCTCTGTTCCATGTATGTCTTCCACACTCCTGCACACTGCATACCTAAACAAATTATGTAATATTTGGAAATTACTGCCTATAAACTAAATAGGAATTTTCAATTCATTTCTGTTGCCAAAACCAAGTTAAGTTCTAGAGAACAGAAGCTACACAGGAACCTCTAACAGGACATCTCAGGTCATATTTTTTCTGTACTCTCAGTTACTACAGCTGCACTTTGAATACTGATGGCAGTTTGGATCTCTCTAACTTAGTATCTGCATTGGAAAGATAGAAAAAGCCTAGATAAAATGATACCTGTCAGGAGAAAATGAATAATTTTGTTTAGTTTTGAAACAGACACTCGAGAAACCAGTTGCCATGAGAACTCTTGTGTTTCATACAAAGAAAACTATATTAGGATTGCAAAGTCAAATACTCAGGAGTTAGAAAATGGCAGAATTAAGCTCACATTTTCATTCTTCATTATGTTTTTCCCTGAAAATATCTTTAATTACGTGATAACATAATCTTTTTTTTCCAAGCAAACCTCTCCTTTACTCAGCCTGTAAGGTGGAAGGTGTTTACTAAATATGCAGCTATTTAATCCATGTTGTTGTCCCAACCATTCATGCTCCCAATACACTTTACAAACACAAGGATGAGTGCACAATATTCTAGTTCCAACTAGAAGTTTCATAGTTGTCTGCACTTTACTATTTGAAGAAACTGAAAGTATTCACAATCTTTATTTTGTTTCCACAGCACTCAATTTTAAAGTTGGCAAGTTGAAGTCCAATGACATTCAGGTGAAATTCCTTACTAATATCCTAATGTTCCAGACCACTTGAACATTTACCACATGTGGAAAGAAAAAATATCATTGCAGTTGTCAATTATTTAAAGGTTTTTGCCCTAAGAGGTTATACATGCAACTTTTATAACATTCTAAAAGAATTGGTATATTTACTTCTAAAATTGCTGCAGACTAACAAACAATTTCTCATTCACTGCCCGATTGATTGTCTTCATGGGGAGCTGATGTAAAGTAAATGTTGGTTTATCCTTACATTCAGTCCCCTAATGTCTTCTGAATTATCAGTGGAGATATGGCAGAATGATATCAATGATCTGCATAACAATAAAAAAGGAAATATTTTGTTCAAATCTAACAGATGAAACATGAGTCATATTGCCTGGAGTGGCATGAGTGGAAAATGCGATTAAAAACATAAAAGTAAAAGGGAAAGAGAACAGCAAAAGTAGATTCCAGTTTACAGCTATTAAAGTGCATGAAAATTACTAGTTACTGCACTTCAGAAGGTCTGGTTTGTGCCTCTGAGATTCCAAAGCCCTCAAACAGCAATAAACTCAATATTGGATATAAAGACACATGCATAATATTTCCAGCTGAAACTGAACAAGCAAGAGAAAATTTTCATAATACCTGAGAGAACAGATATTTAAAAACTTGGTAATAAATATTTTAACAAATAAATACAAAAGTTGTGCTTTTGTGTGGATTTTTTTCTCATTTTTACATGTAGACAAACAGGCTAAGGACACCAAAAATTCTGATCTCATCTGGTTTTCAGATACCAGTGAATTCAGCCTCGCGTGAATCAATGGTTCTGGTTTGATACATTACAAAAGTGCAATCTTTCTGCGGAACGTTGATACAGGTTTGAATTTCCAAATGCACAGGAAAAACTCACAATGGGTTAATTTAGGTACTTGTCTAATTGCAAATATCATCAAGGCTAGCTGATTTTCTTCCATCAACATTGGCATTTTACATAAAAATATGCTACATATATCTCAGCCCTTTCCTCTTCTTTCAGCAGCTGAATCTCCCAAAATCTCCTATTTGCCAGTTCTATTGAGCAACAGAGAACAAAATCCTCTTGCTAGCTCCTGCTGGTGAAGATTCAATAACAGCTCATTAACATCTGTCTTAGTTTAAAGCAGAATCCAGGCTGCAGGAATGCAGTAAGTAAACCACCAGTGCGATGACCCCCAGATGACCATGGAGCCAGAGAGAAGTGCGGTACAGGGCAGTGTATACAAATCAAGACGTTTTGCTTAGATATCTTAATAGGAAGTCAGAGTTCCTCACAGACAGCTTGAAAATTGCCTTCTGCATCACAAGTATTACCTCTCCTGAAAGGAAAATACATCAATTTTATGCAGCTGGAAAAGCAGTTAAGTAAACCCAGAAATCTAGTCACAAAATATTAGTTTTAGGTTCTCCTTTGCTACTCCCTTTCCCCTCTCCATCACCAAAGCTCTTTTGGTATAGTCCGTAATAAGATGTGCTTGACAAATGGTCATTAACTGCAATTAAGCAATTCTAATCCTGTAAAAATTAGGTTGTTATTGCTACTGATCTGATCACTCTGCTAAAATTAGCGTAACACTGCGGTTTGCTCTGAAAACATAGTATTGATTGGATGTTTATTTTGCCATTTGAGTACAAAACCTCACCACAGTCAATATCCCAGTCTCAGTGAGGTCAGTCCGTAGACTCATTGTCTTGTCAAGGAGGAGAACTATCAGTTAAACGCAGTCCTCTGTGCTCTGGACCACTTAAACAAGAGTGTGGAACTGCAATTTAAGAAACACCAGTGTTTCCTTAAAGTGGTGTTAATATGTGTTGTCCCTGGCCAGTATGACCCTTGGAAGGCACTATTAAAGGTACAGTTATGGAGTTCTTATGTAAGACAAAGTTACATTTATCTCAAATATTGTAAAATCTACTTATGGGCAAGGAAAACATAGGATTTTTACAAAAAAAATCCTGAGTATTCTGATAGGTCTTACTGCTCCACCACTATGTGAACCATGATTGAGTCTCAGCAATCTAAGAGGCTCCTGCTTGTCAGCTGAACAGTGGTGACTCTCCGTGGGTAGGTTTTCAGTCAGCTCAAACTCTGAGATGAAGTTCAATTGCTTACATAGCTACAAAAGCTCAGCTCATTAGTGGATACCTTGTCTACTTGCTGTAACCTAACTGTTAGTACAAGCCATTTGGCTTGGTCTACACGTTGTCTGCAAAGTAAAAAGATCTTGGTAAAAGGTAGGTGATTTTTTAAATTAAAATATTTTTACTCTTTTATATCCTCAAGGTTATATATGTGGCTATCACAAACTACAGATGCTTTATTGCTATGGTGAGTCATTTTCTTTCATAAACAAGATCTACTCTGCTTTTATAAGACAAATGCAGTTGCAGTAAACTAAGCAGGGCCATTCCCTGTTAAATATATTACTATTCATGAAGGTTTCTCAAATTTTGCTTACAAAAAAAAAAAAAAACCCAGAAAAAGCGTTCTTCAGAGGTTCCTCCCTCACCTTCCCATTAAGTGTCATAAGCAATATAGGAGGGGGGAGGTTGTACAGTGCCCCCCACCTTTGCCGTTTCTCAGGCAAGCAGAGTAAGTCAGACACTATTATTCGGTTACTAGAATTTTTCATCCTTCATTGAACAACTTACATGACCTTTAGTGTAGGTTTTAAAGCTCAGTTGCCCATTCATTAGGTTGACAAACTTGTCAAAACCCTGCAGGACTATGTCAATTATGTCAAAAATGCTTACAGGTGCCACAATACGTGTCAGCACTCAACTGACTCCTGTCAGCCATTGCTGAAATGACAAGAAACCCTTCTGGGGATGAAAGGCAGCAGAGGGAAAGGAGAGAATCCCACTTATTTTGTTGAGACTGGCCACTCTCTTACACTAGTAAGGGTGATTACAGTTCTTTCTTTTACTGCAATCTGCAACATTGTTCTTTAATGAAATGAGTAACTAGTTTCCTCCTTCACATCCTTGCTGTTGATCACGTTATACTCCAAACATACCAGTCAGATAACTTAATAGTTGGGTTCTATCTTCAGTACCAGCTTTGGGAAATGCAACCAGAAGTCAGTGAGTTCTATGCTTGAGTAGAACATGTCAAAAAAGTAAACATTTCATGATTTTTTAACTGTTTATTACCTTAGATTTCTGATCAACACCTTTAAAAAACCCAAACAAACAAACAAAACAAGCCCTTGTGGTTAAGATAAAATTTGATTAAAAGTACTAATATATTGATAAATTTTCTGGAAAACTCTTTTTCCATTTTGCAGCCAGTAATAGTCTGCAGTGAACTTTCTGAATATCAGCAAATAAATGGTATATCCTTACATAGATATGAATCTACAAAACGCAAACAGTTTTCCTACACTCTCATTCATGTGATGATTAGAATGATTTCCGTCCATTTAAGCCATCCATAAAGAATGCAGGGAGATAAACAGCAGTTGGAGTAGAAACAGCAGATGCAAACAGAACAGTTTGTATTGGACAGTAGGTAGCAGTTGTCATTCTCTTTGCCTATTTAAACTGCCCTAACTAAAGAGTCCTGATTTCTTTCTTCATAAACCCTTTCCAGTAAATGACAGAGCGCACTTTACAGCCCAATCTCATGACAGCAGAAGGGTTTATAATGTCGCTGGCTAATAGCAGGGCAGAAGAAAGTAGCTAGAAGTGTTCCAGAAATTTTAGATTAAATACAAACCAGAAGCTGCTGTGTAATAACTTTTTTTCTTCCCATAACCTTTTCTCCAGAAGGTGGCTTGTTCTTCTCCATCTCATTCGGCTCACTAGAACACTTAGGAGGGATGAGAGCTCCGCTGGGCTTGATATACAATGAATATGATACACAACAGTGAGTAGCAAAGTATATCCAGAGACTTAAGACTTAGAATGTAATTATATAGCAGGGACAAGCAGAGATAGGGAACACAGCAGGGAACAAATGGTTTGCCAAAGTTTTCTTGGAACGCTGTTCCTTTCCATCTTTTACAATAGCAAAAAAAAAAAAAAAGAGAATAGTCAGCATGCAGTTAGCATTTTTCACCCACAGGTCTCAAGGAGCCTCACAGACATCATCGCCATTTCCAGCTTTTGTATGTTGGGGCTTGCCCGAGGACTCACAGTGACATGATGGCACAGTCAGGAACATTGCATATTTCACCAAGTATCCTTCATATTGTTTTTCCTTTGTTTTTTGTTTTTTGGAGTTTTGTTTTTTTTTTTTTTCCCCTTGGGGTCTGTTTGTGCTTTTTTTTCATAAATAAGAAAGTATTACTTTTATGTCCTCTCACTCAGTTGTCCTCTTTGCTTTGAGGAGCACACCAAAGGACAGTAGATCCTGTCCCCTATTCTACTGCAGAAGGGGCTCTGGAACAAGAATGAGCACACAGAAGACATGCCTTCCACATAGCAGTGCTATAGACGTACAGGGGCCTAGCTGTATTTCTCTCATTTTGAGGAATGTGGGTAAGACTATGGAAAACAGCTTGCCTATGTCCTAAATTTCCTTGTGAGGGCCAAATACTGCTGTCACATCAAGCACATAGATCAGACTAGTAATTTGACATGGAAAGGATAAGAAAATTGTGCCTGGAACGAGTAGTAGCCATACACACTTCAGGTTCCCACAGGCAATTTGTTTAACATTATACCTAAACAGAGTTGCAAGTGCTCTGTAAAATAATTCCCTTCCCATTCACCTCAGTATAAAACTTCAAATAGGAAAATGAAGGCCAACTGAGCTCATAGAGAGATGGCTTAAAGCTTCAGCGCATTGAGAGAAAACGGATTGGCTCCAGACAATTGCAAAAGGAAGCTTAAGAAAGGGTCTTGGTCTAGACTCTTCCCAATCTTGGAAATATTTGTATCAGAGGTTTTTTTTTTTTGTTACATCTATGGTCTGAAAAATGAGTGCTGAAGCAGGAACCTTGTATACACTTGGTGCCCTAAGGGTTTACCTCTCTGATCATGCAAAGGCATATGAAGGCAGGGAACAAGCCATACTTTTCAAGTATCAAAGGTGGGCATTAACAGAAACGCTAACATTTGCAACAGGGTTGCATGCACAGCAAATGACAAATGCTGACAGCTCAATGAATGACATCGAGAACAAAGAGCTAAATGATGCACCCAGCAGCTGAAGGGTAGTCATGACAGTCATTAAAAATGAAAAATGACTACTTTAATACATTGTGTCCTCACAAGCAAGTACTTGCCTTTGTCTTTGTTTAGACTTAAAAAATCCACCGAAACAAACAACTCAGAGTGGAAGCCACCCAGCATCGGGGAGTGGTATGCTGATAGGTTCAGTCATAGTTGAGCGGCAATGCATGTTCAAGTGCATGATTAAAAACCTGCCTGAGACTATTCTACTGGAAAGCCTTCCAGCTCATTTTCACAATGCTATTTCTGTACTAGAAAGGAACAAAGAAGGCTGCTAGCATTTCCCCAGCTGTGATCACCTGCACTCTATGCCTGTGGGTTCCCTTTGCCACCCTTGGGATAAGCTGCCAAGGCAGAGCCTCTGTGCCACCATGTGTGTACAATGCACGAGGCAGCACAACACAATTCACCACTGAGTATGTTCGAAGATGTATTGGAGACTGTTTGGATCAAAATCATGGCGTGCTGAGGCATACTCTAAAGAGAGGCATTCCCGGTAGTATTTTCAAAAGCAGCAGGTGACTTAAAAAATCTCAGATTCCCTTTCAGAAATGAATTAGACAGCTAAACTCCTGAACTAAACCCAGGGTAACCCTTTTATCTTGGTACCCTTCCCTCTTTTCTGCCTAAGCCTTACATGTCTTCCTTTTTACTAGAGCTTATTTGAGTCAATAGTACATCTTTATGGCTTCTAGTAGGTGTGCTAACCCAATCATATCTGGTTTGGACATTTCCTTACTGATGCTATCTGTGCTGTTCCAAGAATTTCTCTGCAAAATCAGCCAAACTCTGAGGGCCACTGCTACCTAGAGGTTTCCCATCCATAAACCATCTCTCTTCCAACACAGTTCTTGGGAGAAATTAACCACTGATGAAAGAGAGCAACAGAAATCAGTAGTGATCAGAGAATCACCATTGAGACTATTGTCAAAAGTAAAAATATAATGTTAGGTTGCTTGGAGCTGCTCAACTCCATATTTGTGACTTTCGGTCACAATGTGGTTTGTACAGTAGATCACTCCATTCCTACAGCAGCCCCGCAACACCCAGTAGTTCAATGGTTATAGCAACTGCTTGGAGTAAAGAAGCAATGAGTTCCAAAATTTCCTTTTGTCCTTCCTCATATGTATACATCTTTTAGCTGAGTGGTCTGAACTCTCAGATGTATAGGTGTGGTTCTTTCTTGGTCCTTCTATTGATAGCTTTCTACTTTGCCTAAAAAGGAGTTACACAAACATTAGGTCAGTGAAATATTGCACCACAGATTATGGTTATTACCTCTGGACAGCAGTACTGAGGTTTCAGTCCTAGCTTTGAGAAAGTTTAAAGGCTTATGTCAAACACAACAGTTGATAGAAAAGACTGAGTGGGCTATAGTTCAGTGTACTGACATGGCTGATGACTGCAGCACTTGCCTCTGCTCCAGATATTTTAGGAATATCTTTGGGATCCAGTTTTGTGATGTAAGTAGAGGAACATGTAGTTTATGTAGCTGGGAAAATACAGGAAAGAAGGAGACACCTGTGTGTTCCATATTACCAAGTCTGCTGACCACTTAGAAGCAAATCTCCATCTTGCTGTGAAACCATACTGGTGGAAAATTTTAGATAGATAGTTTAGGACTAAAATTTTTAATGTCTCCAAGTTTGTCAGGAAATGAACAAGAATTCTGAGAATCTAAACCTGTGAATTTAGGCACTGATAAGTACATTTTGGAGAGTATGTGGACCAAAGTTCTTTTATGTATCTAACCTTATTTCTTCTATAGTGCTATCGATTTACCTAGACCTACCCCTGAGTAAAAGTACTACTCTGGGTAAGATTATTATAATTTGACCTTTAAAGAAAATTTCAGAACATCCTAGTTAATTTAATTTTATAAGTGACATTAACACCTATCACATACTACATATGGTCTTAGAAAATATTAAAATGAACAGTGGATGCATAAAAAGAGGCAACAGAGCACCTAATGCACCTTAAAATGTAACTACCTCACAAAAATGTCTTCAGTCATATTAACATCCATAAAAGGAAAAAATAGTGCTGTGAAGTCCTTTTCTTCTAATGTACATCCTTTCCAAACTGTTGTGAGGGAAGGCCTGGGAGCAGATCATCTGAAGGTTTAGCACCTTGGCAGTCCTCACAGATCAGAAACACAAATGCATTCCAGAAACCAGCATCTTCCTATGTCTATCTCTAGGGCGAAGTTCAGATCTGGACAGAGGGTCAGCAGAAGCCTCACTTTCATGTTAGTCTTAATAAAGCCCAACCAAATTACAAAATATTAAGCTTTTTACAAAAGAGACTAAAGTGAGGAGTGTGAATGAATTTCACCTGTAATTTGAGGTCCAGCTAAAATGCCTATTTGAAGCTCACCTAAAGAAGGCAAGGAACCAGGGTTGCAGGTAATCCAAGTCTTAATCAATCAAGGTTTTGACAAAGTAGTATCAAAACTCTACATCTTGAAGACCCAATTAGAAGCCTTTTCAATGCAATACTGCCATCCTTGGTAGATCTTTTTAAAGGTAATATTTTCATTTTCGGTTTCCAAGCTCATCTGGGTTCTGACAGGGGTTATGTTTAACTCTTGCTATCTGTTCATCAGGTTTCAGAATTTCATAATTAAAATCTGCAGATATTTATTGCCAAAATTTTGTCTCTTGAGTTCGCAGTTTTCCATTATTTACCGTATTTGAAAATGTTGGTATGGATACACTGTACACATTTATTTGAAACTACAAACTTTTGGGTTTTTTTACAATAGGGATCAAATTAGGAAGAAAACCAAATTTTTGCAGAGAAAAAAAATAGTCTAATTTAAATAAAAGCCTAGTGAGACTAAATTGAAAAAGAAATAAAATATTTCTTCACCTGAGCTCATCAAATGTATTTAAAGACCATGTTCTACTAGAAATGACACACAGTTTTATGAAACGGCTGTCTTAGTTCTGTCCTCCCAAGGCACAGCTAGTACAAAGTTTTTTTCACTAACATTAAGTATTGTTGCACTAGCAACAGATTATTTTCCAATACTGATGATCAAATCTCTCTTCATTTGATGCCTCACTGCTTTGTCAGATAATTTCTGTGAGACCAATGGGAAGACAATTCAGAGTAACTTCATGCTAATTCAGAATTTGGGTCCTCTTCAAAGGCCATCTCAGTACATGTAAATACATTTCCTCAGTATACCATTGGACAGATGTGAGACCGTGTTGATGTGTTATTACATAACTGCAGATGGGCTTTCACTTCTTTCCATTCTTCCACCTCCTGCTCATCATCAACTCTGAAGGATATAAGATTAAGTTCAGCCTGGATATGTGGATATGCAACCCTACTACATTCAAACAAGCTGTACGTGGATGGAAAACGATTGATTTGGCTCATGGCTGTTCTGGCTTATCACATCCTTTTATAATAACTCTTACCACCATTAACCTAGTATTCTAACTTGATATTATTCTATTTTCATTGCTAGTTTCTAATTTCTCTTGCTCTACAACCAAGGTCATATATCTTCTTATAATTTTCTTTCTTGGCAGATTGCACTGTATTCAGAAGAGCCTGACACTCGTGCATATGCTTGGGGATTTTTCCCCCTCTAAACAATCACCAACCTTGCAGCTCTACACGCATTTCCTATAATTCGCTTTAGTTTGTCTACAGTTGTTGCAAGACAGTAGACATCTTTTAAATGGAGTTATCCTCATCAGATTTGCATCTAGAACCATCTACTAACCCTTTGACTACCTTTATATAAACCAGTAGTAACCTGCTACAGATTTAAGATTTAAGAAATGTATTTTTACTTCTTTGCCTGGAAGAAGACCCATATGTATTTCAGGAGGCGTGAGGTAAATGCTACCTTACGTGCCCTGTCTCTTGATTCTACCCTGCCAGGGACTGATTATTTCATCCTTACAAAAGAAAACTCTGTGGGAGTTAGCACCGCTTAAGCACAGCAGGAAGAGACCTATAAAGACATAACAGCAGAAAAGACTATTTGTCCTTTGCGTTATCAATCCTACTGTGTGACAAAGGCAGGTAGATCCTTCTGCCTCAGGGATTAGAAGAAGGCATAGGGAAAGATGACCATTTGCTCATTTTCCCCATAGTTATCCTTTCACTCTGTAGGTCTCCTACCTACTGAGATTTTTACCTTCCCTCACATTCAAAGTTCCTTCTGCCTAAATATTTGTGCACTTTTCCTTTTCACAAAATCTTCTTTATCTACATTTGGAAAAGCATACATGAAAGGAATAAGCTTGGAAAATAAGCAAGAGCTCCACTCAACAAACTTCTTTTTCTTACCAAAATTAACTTCCCTTAAGAAAATGTATTATTCTTTATAGCTAAGGTAAATGCACGCTTCTTATCAACACTGTAATAAATGCAGTAGGGAAGCTGATGAGGAGCATTTTAAACTTTGGAAACTGGAAATATTACAGCAACCTTAGGAAAAAGGAAATTACAAAAAAATGGAACAGAACTCACAAAATCTATTGGAAATATTTGGAAAAAAGTGGTCAAAAGACTGAAAAATTGGGAAAAAGTTTTCCCAGAATCTTTTGGAAATGCTGCTTTTGATCAATTCAGAATAAAATAAACTCAAAGCAGAATGGAATGTCATCCAGAAGATAAATAACCAGTTGCATTACCTACAAAAAAAAGCAGTGAAACCCTTTGGAAATCTGACAACACTTAAAATGGATCTCCTATGAGGACCAAATTCTCTGCTATATATCCTTCATTGAAGTTGACAGAACAATGCTGATGTTCAAATGCAGAGTATTTAACCCCAAATATATTTGCATTAGAATCCCATTATGAATATGAAAACAATATTTTGACAACAAGCTTTTTTTAATTGATAAAGTTCTACATTTATGACACAGAAAAGGGTCTCTAGAAGGCTATATACCCTAATTAAAGGCCACAGAGAAAGGTAATCCATTCTGCCTCTGGTGGAGGTGAAATGTCCTACCAATGCCACAATATAATTTGCATCACTATCATTACTGCTCGTAACTAAGTTCTGTGATCTTGAGATATAATTAATATAGATGGAGTTGCATACACATAAAACAGGAATAGCTCTTTTCAAGATGTCTTTGATCCTACTCATAATTAAACCCCACACACCCAAATATAGGATAGAACAGGGTTTCAGAAACATTTGCATAAAGGTCTCCAACTCTGTTGTACATTTCCTCCACGGCTTCCAGAGGACTAATGATCTCATTTTTCATGTTTGAAATCAATGATGTTTGTGACCAGGTTGTGCTGAAGTTTTGGGCATTGCTTCACAAAGCCATTTAGAATAGTAAAATAGGATTATGTATCCTTTTTAGGTCACTGAGGTGATTTTTCACTCATTTCAGCATGTCACACACGTCTGTGGTAGCTCTTAATCTATTTTTTGCATACATTTTTGACAGTTTTCTGTAATTGTTCCATTCTGACTCCTTTGCTGTCTGCTTTCACCCTTCCCGATTCCTCAGCTGTGACAGCAATGACTACCGATCATGTCTGATACGTGCAATATAGTGGCTGAAATGTGTCTCAAGTCATTGCTATAGAAGTCTTTACAAGTACCTGCAACTTATTTTGTTTTACCTGTAGAGCATATGATTTTATTACATTTTGATATTCCTGATGTTACCAAGTCCTTTTTATTATGCTATAGAATGGAGAGAAGCTACTCAGATATATGTACTTCACGTATAAATTAATACACATACCTCTGTGCATACACATGTTCTTAACAGAATATAACCAAGTGATGCTTCTAGGGTGACCTGGAGATTTACAAATACAGAGTGAAATGGGTGTGACCAGATAGGCAGCCTCTTGAGAGCTACTTTGCCTATGCATTTGTAGGTTGCGGCAAATGCTCTATGAGTCCACCGGACGTGGCCTCTCTGGAAAAGTAGCTCTGGAATTACAGCAAAAAAGATGCTCGTTAACAGAAAGAATAAGCACAGAATTTCTGTCAGGCAGAATGTCCTGGCATTAGTAACACCCTCTTGCAGGCCAAATGAGCAGTTTGTCATTGTCTTGCTTTTTTGTGGATGAAATATGGTCCTTTGCAGAGATCCTACAACTGTATCCGCATATCACTTATATCAACACTGATCTGCAAATCTGGTCTTACATGGATTTAAACAATGTGGCAGCCTTTTGCTAGAAATCTGTTTGGGAAGAATGTCCCTCTGTTGTGGTACAATATTTTTTTTCCCAAAGGCATTTACATTAACTTTTATTATAGATGTTATCAAAGATACCATATTAAAAAAATATGCTACAGCTGTCACATCAGCCTTATTCCTGGCCTGTGATTTGTCAGGATGGTCTTTACATTATCAGGTACAACACCTTTCTTCATTGTCTTAGTGCTTCATGCTTGCCAAGCGCATAGTCTCCTTCGTGCCAGACTAAATGGTCCTTGTTTGATAACTTGAGTAAGCATAAAAGCACCAGAAGCACACTAACACTTGACAGATGCTGGGGACAAACTGCTGGGTCCCACACAGTGTATTTATCCAGCTTGCTGGCAGGAAGTTTTCCTTTGCAAATGTAAAAGGACTGATCACTGCTCTTGTAGAGGGGGGACGGTTCCTTATTGTGCCACATCCTTTCATCGTTTCTGGCACTGATATTTGTGGTAAGAAATGCCACTGAGACAAGAACAGTTGCGCTAGAGCCAGTTGTTGCTGTTACTTAATTAGATTCTCATTCTGCCTGTTAAATTCCAGTAATGTTTCCTGTTTGTTTTCATTAAATTAGATATTTTCTTCTGTATGATATCCACTGAATTATGTTGAAATGTAATGTTTATGTACCCACAGAGGAGGACCAGAACATGTTATCTGTTCCAAAGCAGTGCAGTGAAACTTGCTTGCAGGCGGGAAGACTGATGAAACAAACTGGTCCCTCCCTTTCCGCCATGTCTAAAGCCCTACAAAAACCATGGCAACGTCCCATGTATAACAGGTCACCCCATCTGCAGCCCTCAATACTCCTTGCTCTCCAGAAGAGACTAAGATCAATCAGTCACCAATTTATCCCTCTCTCATCCTACAGCCTGGCCGTAAACTGCAGCTGAGGTTAACACAATTTCTATAGCCTTCTCTTGGCAAAATTATTTTATTCTGGCTTTGATGTAAGTTTTAGGTTTTGGCCTGTTTTACCGGTATAACAGAGCTTCGAGAATTCCTATTGTATGGTAGATATTGACTAAGAAATTGTCTGAAAAAACAAAGGATTGAATCCATATTTAAAATGTACAGCAAATTAGATTCAGAGAAAAACATGCAAATAATGTCATGTAGGCTTCTAGTGGTATTATAAAACAACCCTTCTTTATTCAAACAATTATGTTTTCTGGACACTGAGATTAATGTAGGTGATTTTAAGCTATGTGGCTTTAATTTTAAACAAAAAAAAAACCCTCCACAACCAACAACTACCAATTAAGGATATATATTAAATCTGCATGAAAGAAAGAGAAAGTGAGAGAAAGTCCTTTGATTTCTTAGGTTTATTCATCTTGAAACCACCTTATGCTCAAAATCAACAAAACTATTTCTCTTTTGAAAGCCTGGAAAAGTTACTAGGCATTTTGGCCCTATTTACCTTGTCAGGAGGTACATTCTGATTATTTTCATGCTCTGAGTCTGAGTCAATTAGAGTATTGAGAGTAAAGTTGTTATAAGCATAGGAGTTACGAGCCAAAAACCTTCAAAATACCATCATCCAGGAGGGATGGTCAGACAGGGCAGTTTTGTAATGACAGTTTTGTGACTAAGAACAACCCTGAAGAAGCTTTCTGTAAGAAAATGACTGGGGACAACCTCAGTTTATCTTTTAATTCTGTAAAATTCACTGGGAATTTTGGTTGAATAAAAGTTAAAGATTACACCTGCAATTTCTAATCTCAGTAAAAGAAATGCAACAGAATTCATAGCAGCTTTAAACCGAGGAGTGCACTTACATCTGTGTATATTTGTTTGCATAATGACACATGGTTTTCCCTGTAGTTAGTAGCTGAAAAAACCCTAGCATTTTGTTTTCCATAATGCCTGGGGAGTCCAACTATTCTCAAATTCTGTTTCAGATTGTAGATCATGATACCTGCTAAGAGAGTGGTTTTCAATTACAACATCATCTAACCCATGCTTTTAAACCCAAATCTTTCTTGAAGCAATTAAAGTGACAGGAATGGGGTTTTTTAATTAATTAATTGATTAATTTATAGCAACAGGTACATTTGTTTTAAGCATTCCCCATTTTGAAATATGGACTACTGCTAGTCCATGGGTTTACAATATATTTTTATTATTATCAAATAATGTATTGTTGTCTGCACAGTCTATTGCTAGAATCAGTTTTAGTTATTTCCTGGCTTAGCTCTGTTTTCCTGTGTTTCTGCCACTCTTTCCTCCCTGGCTTGATCTTCCAAGTAGGTGACAGATGGATTTTCACCAAAGCAAGACAAGAAGCGGCCATCAGAGGCAGCTTGTCATGAGCAAACAGCAAGAAACTCTGCTGCTGTAGGACTGAGAGATGCTCTGTTGTTGTGACAGAAAAACCTTCCTGGATGACATGAAAGAGCTCTGAGGAGGAATCCTGACTCTCTACCGACTGATGTCTTGCACTGTTATTAAAAAACATCCAGAGTTAGTGCAAATGTGATGCAAAGTGCCACCAGCTCTGGAACCCCCCTCAAGGCTGGGGGGGGGGGGGGGGGGGGGGCACC
>SAYO01025233.1:25587-35773 GCA_004023745.1 Recurvirostra avosetta
CCACCAACACCGGGGCACCCGCACCCAACACAGAGGCATGAGATGAGTCCTGAAACTGCTGAAAGATAACAAGGGAACAGGTGATAGCCAACACGGAGTTGTCAAGAACGTATCATGTCAAATAAGTCTCGTTTTGTTATACAATAGGCAATTAGCTTTGTAAATAAAGAAGAAGTGTTAGGTGACATAGCTTGACATCATTTAGGCTTTTGACATAGTCTTATGTGACATCCCCGGAACCAAGCTGGGAAAATATGGGAGACATAGTAGATAAAGCCTAGTTGAACAGATGTAAGAGAAT
The DNA here is from genome assembly GCA_004023745.1 of Recurvirostra avosetta. Taxonomy (NCBI): domain Eukaryota; kingdom Metazoa; phylum Chordata; class Aves; order Charadriiformes; family Recurvirostridae; genus Recurvirostra; species Recurvirostra avosetta. The sequence continues at coordinate 25,889 of SAYO01025233.1, forward strand.
CTCAATTGCTAGGAAATTGTCAAAATGCAAGGGTACATCAGGTAGCGTATAGAAGGGGTCTGCCCTTGTGGTAGTTCTGTGGAACATTTTTATTAACAGCTGGGATGAGGGAATAAAGAAGATGCCTGTTACACTTACAGAGGACGCAAAGCTAGCGGGAACAGTAAGCATAGCAGCGACCAGGATTATAATGCTAAATGATTCTGCCAAACCAGAGAAATGGTCTGAAAAAGAAAAATGTGAAAATAAATGGGGGAAGCACCACAGAAATACAAGGTCGGGAAGAACTAGCTGGGAAATGTTCCTTCCGATAAGAATTCAGGGGCTGCAGGGGATCACCACACAAGTCAAAAAGTCCTTACAAAACAAGAATCTTTCTTACAATCAAAGTGGGGATTGGGATTGTTTTCTAGTATATGATATTTAGCTAACCCAGTAGTCCTTTCATTCAGTTCAGCCAGTACTCCGTGTCCCGTTTGGGGACTACACATTAAGAAAGAGGTGGATCTGTCAAAATCAATCCAGAGGACTCAAACAGCAATGATCTAGAAAACATTTCCAGGAAACGCTGAAGGAATTGACACCATTAGGCCACAGAAAACAAAGTGAAGGCTGACAAGGTTGAGGAGACAAGCAGAAGGGGAGACATCAGAACAGACTTCAACTGTGCAAAAGCCAAAAGCAAGGAGGAAAGGTATCAACTGCTTTTGTGTCCATTGCTGGTGTAAGAACTATGGAGCGTGAACAGCAACAAGGAGGATGTTGGTAAGCCACTAGGAGAACCAATAGGACAAAGAAAGCCGTGGAATAGCATGCCCATGAGAGCTGAGGAACCTTCATCACTGGAGGGCTTTAAAAGCTTACACAATCACCTACTGTGAAAGACATACTTATGTCTGATTTCACTCTAAAGTAAGGGGATGGACTTCTGAGTCCTACCATTTTTTGTTATTCTTTCATTTACAACAAGTGGTAATAATACAAATCTCTACTTTTTCTTCTTCCCACAGACAAGAAAAGACATGAGAGATTCTTTTCTACCACTGAATATGCAGTTTCTTTTATCTGATGTTCATACTACTAACCTGTGAAATAAGGTAAGATTGAACAAGTGCTTCCTGAGATGAGGCAAGAGAATGCTGAATTAAAGACTCACATATGGGTAAGGTAGAAAACATAACAACAGTAGAAAGCATGACAGCATAGGAGACTTTTTGGTCTAGTTTCAAGACCACATCTTTTCCTTCAGCTAGATTTTTCTAAGACCTTGGTTCACCTATGCATATAAAACAAGACAATTCAAATATTGTACACCAATTTTCATAATTAAATCCTCTGACAGTATGAAAGGAAACAAACAGATGATATTTATAGCAGTTTATTTAATCTAGGCCAGTTTTTCTCTTAGTTGGAAGAAGGCAGCAAATCCTGACAAAACTCTCCTCTGAACCCTTAGGGTAAGGAGGACTTTCCTCTGGAGACCGGAGGAAATATGAAGGGACATGAAGAATAATTAATTGGAATCTCAAATTAAACAGCAGAGCATAAGAGATAGCTTTGTGTCATCCGGAAATGTTCTCAGGAAGTGACATTGTCTCAAATGAAAGTCCAGATGTCGATTAATTGCAATTCAGGCAGCATTGAAACTAAACAGAAAGTGACTTGAAGGTGTGAAGTTTCTGCAAAATGTCCCTGTAGGATTAAAAGGGTAAAACATTTTGAATGAAGATAAGTAGGACAAGAAGTTTGCCACATCACATGTTTTCCCATTTAGGAACTGACAGGACAAACCACAAGCAGTTGCCTTGAGCACTACTTTATATTCAGGGTGTGAAGTTAAGTAAGGAAAAGGAAGTGCAAAGAGAGACATGGTTTAATGTTGGAAATTATCAGGGCTATCTGAAGTGAGTCAATTCATCAGATAGGAACACTGGGGTAGAGTGCTGAGTATCAAACTATATATTATCTTTTTTTAAAAAAGAACATTAAGGTGAAAGCTTTGAAGTTTCTTTTATGTTCAGCATAATCTAAAGTTTAGAGATATCTGATACTTTCTGTGAAAACTCATGTTTAGAAACAGTATGTTTGAGCAAAAGAATTGCCATGTTTAATTATATCACTGTTCCACCTAATTTGGTACCTCTTCTTCAAGACTTACTAGTACCTCAAAATGTGTCACAGAAAAGTATGAGAAGCACCATATAAGATTACTCTGCCCTTAGGGAACATGTCTTGCCAACCCGTGTTATTTAGTAGCTGGTTTATGTCCTGAATCATGAGGGTTTATATCCCACATAAATTTTCTATCCAGCCTAATGTAACTGTTCTCCTTATTCACAGAAATGTTTATTTCTGATACTGTATCTTGCAGTAATGACTTAAGTACGCCAGTTAGTCATTGCGCTAAAGGGAAATTCATTTTATTGGTTTTAAATTTGTTTCCTTCCAAATTCATTGAATCTCCTTTTGTTCTTCTCTGATACAGTGACATAGCATGTGTTAAAATTAGTCATTATTTTATGTATCACTAATAGTGCCCCCTCTTATTACTAGTCTTTTCAATGTCATTTCACAAGATTATTTTCTATGCTTCCCATGTGAAAACAAAGCACTCTGGATTCCAGTTTTTAAAATACATGCTTTTAATTTGTACCCGTGTTTTACCACATATAAGTATTTGCTTCCAAAACAGCAGAGCCTGTCTTCCCCAGCCAAATTGGGATGCTTGGTACTCTTGTAGTTAAAAAAAAATAATACAAATTGCATGTTCATTTTTTGTGTACCTAAAATTGGGATACAAGTTTAAAGATCAAGTTGTAAATGTGGATATTTCATTCAATTAAACTGCCTTTGAAAAGGCGTTGTTTTCATGACATGCATTTTCACTAGATCTTTCCATAATTTGTCTATTAACTTTACTGCATTATATAGACTTAGAGGATGAAAGTGGAAACACGTGTGCTCGCTTTATCCATGTGTTTGCACCATTGGTAGCACTCATGTCAGACCAACTGTGCAACAGAAGTTGCAAGAACGGACAAAGCCCGTTTAAAAAGAAACACAGAGAGTGGGAAATGAAGTCAGACAGGAGCTGTTTGGGATAAGCATTGTAAAACTAAGAGCCACCTGGAAACAGCTATCTGTCTTAAAAAAAAATGCTAGAAAGGTGTAGAAACTGGCAATAGAGCTAACTAAGACATGGAAATCCTGAGAGAACAACTGCAATGGAGGTTTATCATCACAGAATCTAAATGATGGCAGCAGGACCAAAAGACACAGGGAAAACACATGAAAAAAAATTGCAAGTTCTTATGAACCTCAAGGCTCTGTAGAGGCAGTCATTAACCCTGGGACTTTTTGCATGTGTGATGTAAACTTTGATCTATCAGCGGGAAAACACGAGAGAGATCACCTTCTTATGGGATTTTTCCCAATCACGATGCCCCAAGCCAGACTGATAGGAGCAGAACTGGGCTGACACTTGAAAGCGCTGACTAGCAGCCTCTGCCTTCTGCTTTCAGGAGAGGCAGTAACTAAAGGTCAACTATTGCATTTTGTTAGCAAGCCTAGTGAATAAATACATTGGATGTGCCTCATTTTGTTGTGTTCACAGTACCAAACAAGTAAAATATGCAGTGATGGATGACTTCTAGATTAACTTATTCCCAAATGTTTTTCATTCTTATATTGTTTTCAGTAGGTAGTAGCAAAATAGCCCATGTAGTGATCTGAACAATTAGTGCTTAAATATGTAGCAAACAGTCATTTTGCCTCGACCCTTCACTACAAAATGTCTGATTTAGAAAACTTTTGGGATTGTCCAGCTGTTTGGCCTCATCTCCCTTGCATGCTGATGCTACAGTAGTTCAAATCTGCTCCTTTCAGATGATATTCAGCTGTTTCTAGTATTGGTACTTCAGAAAAAAATGTATCACAAGGACCTGATTATAGTTTGCACTCTGCCCTTCTACTGTGCTCTGAAATAGCAAAGGAGCCCAAGACTGGACTTTAACTTTATTCACATCGACTACATGGTCCCATTACAAAATTTGGTTAAAGTCAATAGTCCATAATGGCAATGGAAACCAGGCCCAACAACGTAAGCCCTACATTTTGCATAGTCCATGATCTCAAATTCAAAAAAGAATCCAATGTTCTCTGTTAAAACTGAACCAAAATGAAATTATTACTTAAAGAACTGAAACAGCTTTGCAAGAAAAGGCAATTGAATATGTGGAAATCAAGTTTACTTGATCAAATGGCAAGCAGAACAAAATCAAATTATGCACTCTACTAAAACATTCTTTTAATAACAACAGAACAAATCCAAGCCTTCCAAGCTTCCCATGGGTTTTATTAAAGTAACATATTCAGCAGCCAGCTTCCCAGACCCAGGAAGGAGCTAAACAGGTCTCTTCCCCTGCCTTACTTTTCAGTTTTGATGGATTGCTAATTGAAACAAGAGAAGTGTCTAAAAGGGGATTGGAATTATCAAGATTTTTGTGATTTGATTATGGACACTTTCACCTCTGGCTGACCAGATTATTTCCTGTGAAGGTCAAGGAGACTGAGGCCTCAATTCGCCAATTCACCACGTTTGGCATAAAACTAAGCACATGATTATGTTCTATGGCTTCATTAATATGCAGTTGCTAAAATTCTTTCCTAAGCTGAAGCTAGGAGGTCTTCATTCTTTCACAGCTGGTATAAAATATATCGTGTGTCTCACTCTATTTCCTATTGCACGCAGACCTGCAACTGAAAATGACCATCAAAATGGATAAGCCATGACACTGTTATCATATAGGGCAATGATTAGATTATCCAGAACAGTTTGCTAGACCTTTAACACCAACTTACAGTTCAGCACTGACAGAAGACGAGATGATATCAGACATTCAAAAATACATAAACAAAAAGAAGTGTGGATTGAAACTGACACCTCATTCAGACTCCAGAAAAAAATAGTCCCTACCACTTCAGTTAAATTTAGAGGGAGGTTATGAGCTGAGAACTGATTAGATAATCTAGTTCCCGTTGATTTGTGTCAGTTACAATTTACATTTATAGAATACCTTCAAAATGTGTAATCTTACTCTCTGCCTCACATAAACACTTAAGAAATCAGTGAGGTCTGGTCTTAATGTCTTATGTAGCACTTTATATACCAAAAAAAAGAAGAAAGTAAAGGCAACACTATCAATTATAATAAACGGGCTTGATATAACAATAATATATATATTTCTCCTTAGACTAAACCTCATCCTAGGTAACTGAGAGCTAAGAGGGACTTGAATATCATTCTTTAGTGATATAGAAGTCTCTCCTGTTAAAAACATATGAGTTTAAAACACTTTAAATTTTAATGCATCAGACACCAAGTTTTAAATTAAGAATGAACCAGTTATTTTGTGTCGTTCCAGAAAGGCCATCTATCTTGCTAAGTTTTCAAATTTTTCACAGCTCTCATTTTGCCATGCTTAAGACATATTATACATTATCACTTCATCTATCATATATTATTACCGATAAAGTTGCACATCGCTTCTAAAGAATAAAACCTCTGTGCTGCCAACTGTCTTCGAAAACTACTCCAGAAGCAGAAAAAAGCTCAAGGAAATCAGTGAAAATGACAAGGATAAAATAGAAGCAGAGGAAAGAAGAAGAAATGAGAAGAAAGGGGGATTCAAGCAGTCTGCTTCTCCTTAATGAGATTAATCCATATGTTTGTTTCTAATTTGCCATGTTTTCTGTTGTTAATAGATTGGTGGGGGTTTTTTTGTTGTTTAGTTTATTTTTTTTTTAAATCACTCTACATAATCCTTCTATTTTTCCTTTTTCTATCGCACTGCAGAAAATATCACGGTGCTATTCCACCAGTAAAGTGAACAGGCTCTCCCAAGGCTATGTGACTGGCTGAAGACTGCTGAATCCCAGAAGTTGCAGGCTGCTCCAGTGCCCTTTTTATGCAGCAAGCCTTCTGTGTCAGAGTATCTTGACTGGACACGGCCACTGAAAATCAAACTTTTCCTGACTTCAGGCTGCAGCTTTATTGTCTTAAGGGGGGGAAGAGGACTGTCCCAGAAGCTTTTAGTTTCTTCAAATAGAGTTCAAAATTGAGATAAATTCGACAAAGAGAACAAGTGGTACTTTGTATACTTACCTGATTGCTGCAAGCTGAAAACACACACAAAATTTTATTCACACTATTTGGGGCAGATATATGGGCTTTAACACTTTTCAAAAGCTATGAGCCCATACTTTATAAGAAAACCAGATACCAGGCTTCTTTTCTGAACCATAGGAATATTTTTTTACATTTAAACCAAATGACAATTTGGGGGTCATACATATTCATAATTAACTGGGAACCATTTCAATGTAAATGTTAACTTGTTTAGCAAGAGTAATGTTTCTGCATAAAGTATTTTCCTGTGCAATTGATATTACTACAATACAACCTCACTGTTCCCCAAGGAACACAGTTCAAGGAAGCAGCTTGGAGGAAGTAAAGAAGTAAAAAAGGTGATTATTTCTCTGGCACTGCTAAGATAAGTTGGCATAATGAATGCAAAAAAAAAAAAAAAGTAACTTTAGCAAAAACTGTTCCAGACTTTCCAAAGAGTGTGTAAGTTATTGATGTGATCAGAACAATAGTTGCTAATGGATGAAGATGTTTCAGTGTTCTTATGCACCTGCTTATTCTTCTGTTAATTAAAATCTGTGATTGCCAGAGTAATTTTTTCATCGCATATATATGCAGCTTCAGAAGCAAGTGGCACATTTTGCAAAGAAAAATGCAAAGCAAAAACCTTGCCAGTAAATTCATAGAAACATAACTTATTTTAGAGTTTATAGGTGAACAGAGCACTTATAAGGATGTCACAAGAACTAGGATCAAAGTTTCCGAGCTTTATCCAAGTGAGTAATATGCAACGGCAAACAACGTAGGCCTAGGATTGTGTACTGGTTCTGACCTGGTGAGACTTTTGTACTGAATACAAGCTGGAAAAATAAACTAAAGTCCATAATAGTTCAGGTTTTGGCCTCTCCACTGGGCCTCCACCAGAAGGAACCATTAATGCCAGAGTGGAAAAGAAGCAGAATTCCTCGTGAAGGGAAAACTATTTTAGAGTTTGGTCTGGAAACACCATAAAGTTTTTGAGAGGCTTTTGGTTGAATTCAGAGGATTCTGCGGACATTTTCTCTTGTGCTTCTTCAGGTGGGTAGCAGCTACAGGATTTGTTTTGAAGAGGATATATGCAAATTGTGAGGTATCTGCACTAGCTACAGGGAAGTTGGAAGTAAACAAATGTAGTTAGTTGTAACCTTTTCAAGGATGTGAGCAGTGTATACAAAAACAGGGTTGGGGGATAAAGGAAACTCCTCCTTAGACATTCAAGAAAAATCCAAAGCCTTTTTGACCAGATTAACTCCATTTGGTAGACTTGACCAAAAGCTCATGCCCACAAAGAACAGTACAGTCAGTGGTATCTAATAGCTTTAAGGTTTTTCTTTGTAATATGAATAATAGAAGAATACCATATCCAATGTGCTGGCAAGATCTTCCACCTACTACAACGTATTGTAGACAACAATTTTTTACGTGACTCTACCGGAAGGGACCTCTTAGATTTCTCATACCCCTTAGACTCAGGCCCCTGTTCCTGAATGCAACTTTGTCAACTAATCCCTTTCGTAAACTGGAGATGGAAGTGCTTTGCATACATTCATTAATTAAGCCCCACAGTTACAGCTGTCAGATAATATCACTGAATAATTTATTTGACAAATTTCACTTTTTATGATAAATTATTCAATGTTCTTAATTCTTATTATTTTCTCCACAATTTATACAGCTGGGCAAGCAATTTGCGAAGCACAGTCATTCGACAGCCTACTAGGTAGGTTCTGAAAAGATTAAAAAAAAACCCAAATAAAATACAAGTGCAACTAACATCTTCCTCTTCATTTTTTCCCAGCTTTAGTCATTGGTGGAGGCTATCTTATATTTCAACAGTGGGAAACCTGTAAGACTTGTAGACATTTCTGAAATGGGTAAAAATAAAGGGTTTGAATCACAAGGACAAAATCAGGGGCTTGGAGCAGTGACTGGGGTGACACACAAAGTTTGATTTCTAAAAATTCACAGCAGAAAAAGCAGAATTCTGGTATACTGAAATCCATCTCCTGCATTTCAGCCGCATCTCAGTTACTGCAGCAAATGAACATCAATAAGCAAAATTAAAATAAAATACTACTATACAAAGCTCTGCAGTAATATTCAGGACACAGCTACTGAATCTTCAAATCCAAACAATTGATTTCCTTCCCTTCTGTCTAACAAATTTAAGAAGCAGTGAAAAAACCTCCCATAACAAGTATGCATTAGGCCTTGAATCTTGCTACATTTGGGTCACCAGGGGGAACACAGAGAAAAAGTAGGAACTCCATTGAAACCTATTGTGCTGCTTGCCTGCCTGCAAGAACAGGTATTTGGTCCTGTTGTTCAAGGAACAGTGAGAGGACTGCAATCATTTAATGTAATACCATCCACACAGCACTTTCACCAGTTGATTTCAAAGCAATCATAGTAGTTAATAAAAGCAAAGAGAAGAGAACACATATGTGGCATGACCCACCTTCTCAAGCACATTTCAAGAACTTCAGGAATGTTATTTGGTGTTCTGGGACCTGAGAGAATCCCAGAGTCCAAAAATCTGAACCCCAATGAGCCTACATTTCAAAAATGGAATTGATTAATTAATTAAAACCTCAGACTATGTTCAATTTTGTCTTGAAACTACACAAGGGGAGAAAATCTCGAATATCCCTGTGTCCTAATGTCTTGACAGTCATAATCAACTTCAGCCTGGCTGATCTTGCAACAATTTTTCAAGCACAACTCTCTTTGCAATCTAAGGTAATTGAGAAAGGATATAAAATGTCTTTTTTTGCAAGAAGATGACATAGAAAATGCTAAATCTTGGCTTTGACATATGTCCCCTGTATGTCCAGTTAAAAAAGCAAACCAGAATACAGGTCTTGTTTCCTCAAGAAGCAACAGTTTGTCTGCTCAACCCCTATTGCTCTAGGACATATTTGTTAGATGTCGGACAGTGTGTGTGTACTGCCATCATAATAGACTGCACATGAGGACACAAAGTGACAGAAAACCTCGTCAGGCCAAGCTCCACCCAGACCTTGTCCCATCTCACCCACATGAGGTGCGCAGGAACTGCTCCTCGTCCCAATCCATGATCACAGTATGTGTAGCTCCAGCAAGGGAGTAGGGGAGACATTAGCTAATTGAATTTGTCACAGCTGGATGAGAAAACAAAATGCACAGATACAAGTGGTTCTTGTAAAGAGCACTGCATGATATATGTCAGTCCAAGAAAGCAAGGTATGGATTAATTGCCAGGGACTGACTAAACATTTCAGAGATGAAGTCCAAGATTTACAGTGCATCTTTTTATTTTTTAGGAAAGCCTAAGTAAATTGGCCTAATCAGTCAAATTAAGAAGCTCTTCCCCCCCTGCATGCTGAATCTTCTTCAATGCTAGTGAAATTTTCTAAGGAAAAATTAATAAAAATGTCTTATCATAGATCAATAGTTGAAAGTGATGGACTTACAGTAGTGAATTTAAATGAGCCTGTGAGTCTAGGATCAAACATTCCTTCTAGTCTGGGGAACTGCTTGATTTTTTTCTGTTATCTCTAGTGATTATTTTAAAGTATTACGTTTAAGTTCATTAACCTCCAAAATTATCTTTAAAATGAAGGAGGAGGAAATGACACGTGCTGGGATGTATCAGAATTTAACAGGCTGGTTTAGTGCTGTGTTTCTGAGATTGTCTTATGTCTTGCTTAGGAAAAAAAAAA
>SAYO01025233.1:50454-62765 GCA_004023745.1 Recurvirostra avosetta
TGAGTTCAAGACTAATTATATTGTTGGTGTATCTGAAAACAATATATATTAAGGGAAAAATGTATACTTTCACATAAGCCAAAGGAAAGCAATTTGAAAAGTTCAGAAAAGCCAGCCTGTCCGAGCCTGTATTCCCTACTTTATTAGCATTATTAGTGTTGAATTTTTGTAATTTTTTTTCTGTTTAAACACCTCTGTGCTTCTGCTCTCCCCCCACGTGTATGAATGGTTTCTAGGTGTAGTCTGTAGAAAAGCTGTTACAGCTATACCACATCTCTCACCGTTTCCAGGTCAGCTTTCAGCTCGTGGGCGTTGCCAAGGCACCGAGCGTGTTTGCTCCGAACTTTTGGGCTTGTCCTTCCATTCTGCCAGGATCAATTACAAGGTTTGCTGTTACAACACTGGGTCTAGTGACCTGGGCACTTTGCTGCATCCCTGGTGACCTAGAGAAAGAAAAAACAAAGTCTTGATAGGAAATTAAAAAAAAAAAACAACACATGAGAAAAACAGCTCGAGCTTGATGTTTAGGAGAAGCAATTAATCCACATGCACAGAAAACAACAACAACAAATCTTGCCATGATCAAGAGTACTGGGATAAGCATAGCTGGTATACGGACAAAAATCAACAAAAATCTTCTATCCCCACTTTAAAATCCTCCTCTATTCAAAACTCTGCACCTTGTTAAAAGAACCTTCTCACATACTCTCCAATTATATGAATATGGGTTTCTTCCTCCTTTGCCCAGAATTTCAAAGTAAAGAACCATAGTATTTTCATTTTTTTCTTTTTCCTCTTTTCAGCCTTTGCCTGTGGCTGGCAGAATTCAAGCCATATATATTTAATACCTGGGGGAAAGGTAGAAAAACAAATCTAAGGATATGTCCATCCGAAAGGGTCCCTGTTTTTGCCGGGAGCATTGGAAAGTAAGGACAATTAAACCTGCAAGCCAAGCTAGACACAGAAACTAAGAGCTATTTGAGAAAAAAGCTATGATTTCTTTAAAAATAAAACACAATTTATACAAATGGAGACTGTGATTATTTAGCTGCCTTCGTAAGAAATAAACCCGAAAGCACTCTACATTTTTAAATTAAACTTCATAAAAGCTTTTCATGTAAGCAGGTAACATTGCCCTCATTTTTACAAAATAGCTGGAACTAGCATAAATTATATAGTATATAATATGCTCTGATCCATACTTTTAAAGTATATTGGCCTATACTCAGTGAGAAATAAGGTTAGGATTATGCAGCTGATTTTTTAAGGACTTTTAGACAAATGTAAAGTTTCTTTCACGCAAACATGTGAGACACTTGCCTCAGTTTCCCTATTCTTGCTCAAAAAAACCCATTGGACGGCAACTATATAATCCACGTGACAGGTTTTTCACACTGGGAGAGCGGTTCCCTGGAGGCGGATCTGTAAAGGACAGAGGTCAGACAGGGAGTTTAGACTTATGCCCAGTATCTGTCTCAGTAGTAAAACAGGCCTTTTAATTATTTGCAGTCTGGGGCAGAATTTCATGCATATGCCAATTTTTACAGTGTTCACTCCTGAGCTCAAGTGCCTTTACTTAAAAGGATGAAAATCCAGACTCTGAATAGCAAATCTTTAGACTGCATCGAGTAGTTTTTAAAGGTTCATATTGCTAACCCAAGTACTAAATGTACATTAGAGTACTACAGTTTCTACTATGCTAGTTATCATTATAATCTCTAATTCACTGCCAGAAAGTTGACAAGTGCCTTCAATCAATCCATGATGTGAATTTTCATCATCCAATAATTTTACTTTAAAAACAAGTACCGTTAAATATCTGCAGAACTATCTCATTATTTTGTTTCATAGATGTCTTTAAAATCTCCTAAAGTATAACACGAGTTCATCTATAAGTATTTCTTATTTTTTAAAAACTTATACTCACGTACTGTTTCCGTGGTTTCCATCTGCATGTGTCCATTGCCTCCTGTGTTAGCTGCTTTGAGGCAGAGATCACCTTTCTACTCAATATTTGAACAGACTCCCACAAAATCTACTTGGCTGTGATTAGAGCTCTTAAAAATACAGCAATACATGCTCTATCAGCAATAAATAAATGCAGCATTGATTCCTTTCACTAAACTGAACAATATGTTCTTAAAATCACAGGTCATCCAATTTTGCTGATTCACTACAGGTAATCTAGCCAGCAAGATTCAAAGGAACATTTTCTGACTCTTGCACTGCTGTTCCAAACATCACCTTCAGTGTCCTTATATATACAAGCTCTTTAGTAGAGGTAGGTTTACTTTAGCTCTTGTGCATATTTATAACGGTCCTCTAATCATCATTGTAAACAATACACAGAGGCTGACAAACTCTGTTGAAAGAGCAATCCCAGTAAAATCAGCGGGATGTGCACCTGATTTAGGACTTTTCCAAACATTGAGTACTTGCTGACTCCATTCGTGCCATATATTGTAAATGTTTATTGCCTCATTACTTAGAGCTGTAATAAAAAAGCTCAGTTCCACCATATCAAAAAAATAAAATAAAACAAAATGTATCATCAAAAACCATGAGATTGGCTTTAAATCATGTATTATCTTTAACATAAAAGAAAAAGTTTATGGGTGGTTTTCTCTTACTTTATGTTATCTTGGTATTTATTATATGCTTTTATGGTTAGAAACCCACTAATTATTTTTCATTTAGAGGCAAGAGTCTTGTGTAAATACATGAGTTGGGGATTTAATAAAAACCTGAATATCACAGGGGTGTATAAGTATAATGCCATGTTTTTACACATTTTATGAAGAAGCAAAAACAAAATCCTTTTTTTCTTCCATAAAAGTTCTATTATCATTTGCTGAATTAGACTATTTGATATGATAGTTGTTTCAATTTAATTTGAAGAAGAAAGGCAATCCAGAAGAATAAAAGCTTTACTCACACACAGAAAATTAACACATGCCTTTTTTATGGGCTGATTGCATTTCAGTGTTTGGCAAGTGATGACTCAGGTTCTCCTTTTGTTTATCCATCCAAAATTCCCTTTTAGCTATTTTTTTTTTAATGGAACGTATTAATGAAGTAGCATATTTTGTTAGACAAACCTTGATTTCTCCCCTCTCTCTTCTTCTCCTTCCCACAATTAAAAACCAAACACCTCCCCAGAGCATCACTATCTATTGAAATTGAAAGCCTTTAGGGTATTTTGGAAGCAGGAGACTGCAAAGTTTGAACGAGGTACTCCATTGGCAAGCTTTCAAACTTATTTGCAGATCAGGACCTCTTTTGTAAAAGTCTCCCCAGGAGGAAGGCAGTTAGACACCTGCCAGTAGCCTGCAGTGGCACCATCCCACTGTGATGTTAATGAGATGAATGAGAGCACTACGGAGAGCTGCAATAATTACAGGGTGAAGAGCTTGTCTTTTCCTGGCCCTCCTCTCTGGGCTGCCTGTTCTATAAAGCAGGGTCTTTTGTAATACTAATTACAAATGTTAATTAAACATTTCTTTGGAATTTTGCCCTCCATTAATAGGTCAGGTAAACAGGGAATAGCAATGACAAGCACAAGTCATTATCAGCCACATGAGAAAAATACCATTTATTTGCTCCCTTCCTTTGGTCCCTCCAAAGACATAACTTCTCATTTTGTTTTGATTTATTAAACAGACACTAAAACCACTGAAGCATAGCTTTTCTGCACAGAAATAAAATAAAAATAATACCTACAATAATGGAGTTAAACCTAGTTCTAACACCCTTTTCACTACAACTCTGTTCCATGTTGGCTTGACCCCAAATTTTAAGCATAATCATGAATCTATCTCTAAGGCTACACGAAACCCCTTCCAAACACAGATTTAAGGAAACATTCATGACAGCTGTTGATGACAGCACAAAATCTATCTTGACGGCTTGGTGTGGCATGAGCAGCACATGGCATTTCAAATCGTAGCACTAATCCCATTTCTAACCCAGTCCCTAGAATTACAGGAGTGACCCCTCTTCAGATCAGAACTGAGCACAAGTGCTTGGCAGACATTGTCACAAAAAGCTCTACCCCTTGCCTAACAACCTGCCACAGCCAGATGCTGCCATCCAGGCTCACACAGAGCTGTAATTTAATACATCAGCAATACTATCTGTTTCGGTGAAATAACTTTTGCTGGGCCAGCTCATCTTACCTTTCCTTATGGTCCACATTGCTAAGGCACAGGAGGGGACCAGACTAATTCTAAATACCTCCTTTTGATATTCTTCATGAAACATGTATATGTTTTAAAAAGCATCTGATGACACCAAACAGAAACAGTTCCTTTTGGATTAAATTGATCCAGAAGATGCACTTCAAGAGCACAACTAATGTACTCCAACCAAGATATGAAGGAACCTCCCTGCAAATGCTAGCAGGGTGGGCACAGGGTTTTACTCTGCAGATTCATTTCTACTGAGCCACGTCACTTGTGAATGCAGACATAGCCCTTCTGTAATTTAATCCTATTTCTACTACCCTAAGATAAGAATTTCCCATTTTTTTTCACTTTTTCAGACAACCTGAATTCAGTTTCTTTTCCTGTTTTGACAGGGAGCGCAGATTGGCACAAAACTGAAGAATCCACTATTTTTCCATACAGCTCCATTGCTTTCACAGCAGTACACTGTATGAGAAATATCGGCAGGACAAAGCCTATAGTATGATATGAGACAATATCAGAAACTCCTGAAGATTTACGACTTAAAGGTATCTTTATTTGTACTACTAGTAACCATAGCATGGTAGGCTGTGGCCACCAGATTTCATTCTTACTCACACCTTCCTCCATACAATGGACTTGGAAAACAGTCTGGGTTATGAATCACCTAAATACCAGACTTGCACCATTACAGTGCAGGGTGGTCATATACACAAAAAAATGACCCAGGTTGATTTACAGATTCATAGAACTGACCAGAGTTTTGTTTCTTTCCTCAGATGGAGGGGTTTGAAGAAGTTATTACCATCCCAGCTCTGACTGCTTTTATTTCATGAAGCAGAAAATATGACTGGGGAGAGCCCTGAGTACTCCCGCTGTTTCCAAAATGCCCCAAGATGCACCTCTTCTAATGCAAAAAGACAAAACAAAGAAAGCCCTCATCTCAGTAAGGCCACGCTACTTAAAACAGCTGTTCTGCACTGCCACAGCCTCTTTGAAAATGCAGTCTCACGGGCTTTGTTGAGTCAAATGACTGTTCTCTCCTACAGTTGCTAATCCAGGTGTATGTTGTCAGCTCCAGCAGAAATGCAAGGAAAATACCCAGTCTAACACCGAAAACATGGCCGTGATCATCGAGACTCTGGTCAGAGCTCTTCTACTCTGCTGAAGTTCACAAAAACTAGCAAAGTATCTTTTACATCTCTGGTAGTTTACTTATCCTTGCTTATCATACCCACCATTTTGGCTATATTTGTGATTACTCTACAGTGATTGTCAGGATACTAAAACGAGCTTGCAGCTAGGGAACAATCTGGAATCTAAACAGAAAAATCACAAATAAGGGCATATGCAACACTAATGCACGTAAGAGACAATTTTGATTCTCCAGTCTGATTTCTTAATGCAGGTCATACATTAGTGCATAAATCTGTACATCAGTCCATAACTTCTGAATTAGAGTACATAGTTTTCAAAAGACATTTGTTCTTGATTTACAAACTTTAATTGAGAGATAATTCAAAGTATCCTTTAATAAGTTGCTATAATGATTAAATATCTCAACGATTAAAATTTGCCTTTTTAAAATCAGAATATATCTGGTTTCAGCTTCTGGACACTTGATCTCGTTACACTTTTTTTTTGCTAAGATTAATGAACCATGATTTTTTCTATGTAGGTATTTTCAGATCATGACCCAGTCCCCTCTTAACCTTATCTTTGATAAGCTAAGCAGATTGATTTTCTTAAAATCCCTCACTAGAAGAGCATGGTTTTCTTCAGAAAAGAGAAGATATTACTTCATAGAACTTCTCTCAAACATTATGATACAGCTGGCAGAGTTTCACAGAAAAGGTATCACACTTCCATCTTTGTTTTTAAACCCTGCTATGAAAATTACTGCTAACATAGCAGGAGGTTGGACCTTCAGAGCACCCTCCCAATCTGAATTATCCTATGATACTGTAATTTCTCAATTCTTTAAGACAGTAAACAAAGCAGAAAGTGAGTTTAAAAGCAAGATAATCAGTATGTTTAAGTAGAAGGCACTTCAATGACATCAATAGAACCATATCACATTACACGAACTGAGGTTCTAGTTCCAAGAGCAATAGAGAGGTTATAAATCATCATGGCCCAAGCACAAATCTCACTTAGTAGGGAGGTACAACAGTTACCAAAAAAAAAAAAGAAAAAGAAAATATTTGTTACTATTATAGTATCTAGTCTTCTGAAGTACATGTTATAAAGACTATAGGACACATACTAATTGCCCTATACAATATGGCAGTTCCCATCTTTCCATAAAAAACATTTCAGTCTCTATAAAAAGCTAAATGTTTCAGAAGTAGTTTTACAGCCCAGTTATTTAGCTTCAGTTCCATTACATTTTGCAAGACACCATAATAACTGTATGCTGAATGTATGGCAATTTCTTCCATTTCATTTTGCACGACACCGTAATAGCTGTGTGCTAAATGTATGGCAATTTCCTGGGAAATCACTTTTCACTGGACGAGACTTTAACCATGCCAGGGAATGTACCAGCACATTGCAGCGAAGCAACATCCATCCCACTATGGCCCCTGCATTTACCAGACACAACATCAGCTGCTTTAACCTAACTCAACTGTCTTGCAAATCTGTCCCAGAAGGTTGTGTTATATTCATACTGTCAACGCCATTCTAAGGAGTCTTAATTTTTAAAATTAATAAATTATTACATTGGATTACTGCTTTGAATGCAGGTCTTCGGATCAGGTGCAGTTTGTGTAAGTCTGTATCAGTGATTCTGTGTGGATCAGGGTGTACTTTGAAGTCAACATCCCAGTCCTTCCCTATTTACCTCACTTTGGTTTTGCATTCCAGGACAGTCTCAGGGCAGATGCTCTGTATCCCTTTTGGATGAAATTAAGCCAGAAGACACACTTCAGAGCTGGTATGAAGGAACCTCCCCGCAGACTCTTACAGGGTGGCCACAGGGTTTTGATCTGCAGATTCACTTGATAACATAGACATAGCCTTTCTGTAATTTAATCCTATTTTGATCACTCCTATCTGTCAAAATAAGCTGAGAGAGAAACACCTCAAATCCAGTTGTTTGTAGCTGCTTTCTATGGTTCTCTCCAGCATGGTTATAAGGTAATTCGAGTGTATTCAACTTAGCGGGTACATGTACGTGTGCCTTTGGGTATAGAAGCTTGAGGAAGCAGGAATTGCTGTTTAAAGAAGCAAGCACTTCATGCATGTGCTCAGTTTTTCATAGACATTTTTAGTGTGCATACTTACTGTGAATGCATGGTTTATTTTGTCAATGGTCTGTGGTTAACACTCCCTATATACCTATTGGCATGATAAACTGTAATGACTTCATAATAAAGTTAAAAGCCCAACATAAATGCAGAAAAGCAAGGAATTTTGGAGGTAAGACTTGAATTTCATCCTTCACCCTCCCTTGTACTGGAACTTTATGAAACAGTTACATACTAGTTTCTTTAGGCACAAATACAGAAAACAGCATGACAGGAATATAAACAGTGAAAATTGCGTGTGTTTTGACAGGTTCCTGTATTTCCTCAGAATTGACATATTTTCTGTCATTTTGCAGTTTCCCAAGTGTTTTTGTTGGAGTTTTGTCCTTTATCTCAATGATAACTGTACCATTTCATACTGAGCCAGGGCTGAAATAATTTGATATATTTTGAAAAAAAACCAACTCTGGTTGGCGGTTTACACTATTAAAGAACATGCTAATAAAAGAAGGATGTCAGACCATCTACCACCACTTAATACTGAGTTATGATGCCTGTGACATAAATGCCATGAAAGAGCTCTGGGCTTTTGGTGGTTTGGTTTTGGTTTTGTTTGTTTGTTTGTTTTTATTTTGGAGGGGGGGTTGGGGTTTTTTTGTTTTGTTCTGTTTTTAGCTGGGGAAAAAGTAGCATAGTTTAAGGCAAGTCTCTCTTAAGGTTTTTTTTCATTTTGCCCCTATCATCCCTAGAGCTAACGCTCTGGCATTGTGTCACATTATGCAAAACATAAGCTTACTTATTGATTATTGCTTTAAAAAGAGGATTCGGATACCAGGATCAAGCAGTGAGCGCTTCTGAAATCATGACCTTACAAATTGATCTTAGGTGTCTTGCTTTCTATTTGCATGACCTAGCAGGCTTTCTGCATTTTCCAAAGTAATGAGCAAAATGCCAACTGAAATCCAACAGCTCTGCAGATGCTCAGCATTTTTCAAAATCAGCCCCAAATCACATTACTTATATTGAGTTAGGATCTTGGTGTCTGACCTTCTTTTACGTAACTTTCCAGTTCACCTCTGCAGCCTGATTCCCCACCATATAACTTTCTTACTGAAAGCAAGAGACATTAATGTTCTTTCTACCTTTTTTACTAGATCTGATGCTGTCGGACAAGATTCATCTGACCTATTATGAAAAGGTTCCAAATTGCTGGAAAGGAATTTGGCTGAAAGATTCCCACTAAGTGCTCATGCAATGATCTGAAATTTTGCCTGTGACTGATTACAGTGGTTAAATGAATAACAGAAAATCTAAATGACAGAATCTGATGGGATTTCAATTCCCTACAAGATACTATTTATAAATTATTCTATATTATAATAAAGTCATTCATAGACCTTTGGTGCAAAATGTTTTTTGTTTGAGTTCGGTTTTTTTCTGCTAAAACAATAAAGAATATTCTCCTTTTACTGCAATAACATAGAATTCTAGAATCAGTTACTTGGAAACACTTTCTAAAACAGGCTATAAATCTTTCAAAAAGTGTTTTCGTGGGAAGAATGTTCACTGAGAATATAAGGACACAGAATTTTGTTTGGGGTGGGGATTTTTCAGCTTAAATCTCTGAAATCTTTCAGAATTTAAAAAAGTTTTAATTCTACATTTTGAAAGGAAATAATGGCATTTTTTTAAGATAAACACATTCTCCACACTGGACATTAAATGAGGGGAAAAAAGCCTAATATTATTGTTACTTCTGTGTAGGAAATTAAAGTTTTGAAGACACACCGAGCTAAAAAATCATGCTCTCCTGTGGCTGACGTTAATTCCGCCCATGAAATTCTGGCCTGAGTTGGAATAACAAAGAATTGCTTCTGTTCACCCAGCAATTCAAAGGCAAAACAATACAGAATAGGGCTACAATAACAAGAGACCTATATCTTCAGGAGCGGTGTTCAAGGCTCTTTCCACAGCTAAACAATTCTTTTAGTTGGTGCAGTGAGAAAATTTGCCCTAAATTTGTCTTTTCACAGCATATTTGGGGAAGAAGCTAAAAGCCTTTGTTCTCAGGGAAACGTAAGAGCTGCAATTACACCAAGCTCCTTATGGAGTATCCTGGTGGGAAGAGGGCCCTTGTGCAACGTCCTCTTCCGCAAATCCAAACAAAAGTCAGGCATAATACATTTCAGAATGAGGATGCTGAATTCCCCTGCCACTTCAGCAGAACAAATCAGGATGCATACTTCCATCCTGTGTATCAGGATGAAAGAAATCGGTGCTGGAGACAAAAGAAGAATAAAACAAATTCTCTGCAGTGAGAAAAATGAGACGGAGAAACTCCACAGTCTGCTGAAGAAAATTCAGTATGCTGTTCTTTTTGTCAGAAAATATATTTTCTTAGTGTCAGATATACTTGATTATTTTTATTTTTTTAAGAGAAGAAAAAATCTTTCAGCAGAGAAAATACAGGTTTGCATTTGCAGAGTCAACATAGTAGCATATGTTAACACTGACAAACACCCCCAAGTCACTGCACAGCAAGTGAAATACAACAGTGATAAATATCTGATATCAGAGATACTACGTTCAATGTAAAAGAAAAAAAAAAACTCTAAAAAGATGTTATCTGGGATGGAGTAGTAGCAGATAGACCTGATTATTCACAAGTGATAAAAGTTCCTCCTACCACAACATGCATACTACTAACCGATACTTTAAAAGCCTGTCTAGCAGTAACAAGGTAGACTTCCAAATACTTTAGGACACTTACAGTCTCCACTGGAGTTGCTTTATGTCAACAAGTGGAATTATGCTCATGTTTAAACAAATGCTAAGCTATTGAAAGCTTCGAAACTGCATCTACTTTACAGTGGTCCCCTATACCATTATTTTCTACTTATTTGTGATATTATTGTAGCTGTTGAGACATTAACACATTTACATTGAGTTGATTTCCAAATAAAAGTCTGATTGCAAATGACAGCAAGAGATTTTATTTCAAGACACATGTCAGCAAGGAGAAAAATAAGACAAAAAACACATTAGAGGTTGCACGTAATGCCGGTCATAAAGGCAGACAACAGCAGATAAGCAAAAATCATCCAGCTAAACAGGGAACAGTAGCAACTGAAAAGAAATGGGTAATAGAGAGAAAGGACATGGAGAAATTAATGGCATAAAAGATGTGAGGGTGTTTAAAATGGCTGATATATATATAGTATTATTTCTGTCCTCAACCATATTTACTGGACCTTTAAGGATGCTGGGACATTACTTATGTTTA
The DNA here is from genome assembly GCA_004023745.1 of Recurvirostra avosetta. NCBI lineage: Eukaryota > Metazoa > Chordata > Aves > Charadriiformes > Recurvirostridae > Recurvirostra > Recurvirostra avosetta. The sequence goes on from SAYO01025233.1 coordinate 61,173, forward strand.
TTTCATCTCTGAACATCCATAACTTAAACCCCTGAGCTCCCCCAACTGACTTTTGATTTTCTACAGAGACCCAACCTATCAAACAGCAAAGGGTTTCTGTCTCCCTGCCACCAGCCTAAGTGACTCCTGGAGGATAATCAGTAGACAAAATAGGCTTTTATAACGCAACCTTCAAGAGACTCATAACTTGAGCCTCCATGCAGCCAGCAGAGGGGAGCAATCTGGCAGCATTTGATTTCACAGCACCAAAGGACATACATCTCCATCCAGCACTGCTGGTGCTGAGTCACAAGGTTCCTCTCCTTGGCATCGGCTGTCTGCGGCTCTCAAGACAAAGAGAGCTGCTTGCGGGCACCATCATTTCAGTGAGTGCAGAGATGTTTGCTAATCATTTCTAAGCCACAAAAGGCACCATCATTTTGAAGAATGAATCATCTTGAAATTTTTCATTTTAGGACTCGGAGGCGAGGTTGTGGGTGGGAAAGCAAACCAAGAAACTGGTTTGTAGGCCTTCACTAAGAGGCCAATACAGGATAAGCGAGGTCAAGAGAAATTTATGACTAGGCTCTGTTGCTCTTCAGATTTTGAAGATCTGAGTAGAAATTAATAAACTCTTTTTCCAGAGTTAAAATGCATTTGACATCATTGCAAGGCAGGAGAGGCTGGCTTTGTACGAGGCTGGGATGATGTAACCTCAGTGACCTAATGGTGGTGGCCTTCGGGTAGAGCGTTGCCATTAAGTCTCTATTAAGGTCTTTCCATGAAAGGGAACCAGATACAACCACTAACAGGGAAACAGAGGCCAAGCCACAGCCTTTCCCCTCCCTTCTGACTGCACAGCAAGTTGAATTATGGTACAACGGGCACAGTATGTCCCCAAAACTTCATCTCTCATCCTAACTCAGAGTCTCAGCTGCAGACCAGAGCTGAGCCTTAAATTACTATTACCAAGATAAAATCCATTGCCTCAACTGGCTCTAATTCTCACTCACTACAGGTCCTGGTCCATGCACACAGATCAAAATTAAAGATGACTAAGCTCTACCTTCACCCTTCAAGAAGCGAAGCTCAAGATGACCACCAAGCCAAACTGACACAGCAGGGGGAAATCTGGTCTGCCAGGGCCAGCACTAAATACATCCCAGGGCTAAACAGAAGTCCTTCTCTGCTCACCAGAGCAACTGATCCACTGTTTCGCAATAGCAATTCTCCCTTACTGGAACAGCCTAGGTACTCACAAGCAGAGTTAGGAAAGCCCTTTCACACAAGCCTACCAGGCATCTTCCCCAGGAAGCAGGATCAGGGTAAGGGACTTCTGTGCTAGTGTTCCTCTAGAAGTTGCCTTGAAATATAATGATGCAATTACACACTTATGAGTAGTTCAATTCTCCCTAAAGGGGAAAAATTTATCCAAAATATGTTTCTGCTGTTTTTCTAGTATGTCCACTGGCTGCTCTGCAATATATATCAGAAGCAGCTGTAGTTCTTAATGGTGTGGGAAGTTTGGGTCATTATCCTGCTGGTCCCATGGCAGACAGACAAATTCTGAATCTGTTCTCTCCACTCTCCTTCACATTTTTTTTTCCTTTTTTT
>SAYO01025233.1:79718-90804 GCA_004023745.1 Recurvirostra avosetta
GAAAAAAAAGTGGCAAAAGCTTTGAATCAAGAATTCAGATGATCTACATCCAATACTAGATATAAACCAATGCCCCTCAGGGCTGAACCTAAATAAATATCAGGATCCTTGACACTGCTACTGACATTATATTACACTGAATAATAGTTCCCTTCCTCCTTACCCCAAGAAATTCCCAGCACAATGTACATGAAATATAACACTGATTAGGGACCAGGAACATCACCACAAATTCCAGAGATTAGTGTCTGCAGATCAGACACTCAGATGGCTGGGGGAAGACGTTTTATCAACCACTAGAAAACATATGCAACTTTGATCCCGCTGTTTCACGTTGGGCTTCTGTTTCTTTTGGCATGTGTTTGCAGTATCAAATGCCACAATACTGATGAATGTTCAAAGACCATATGATATCACTAACACAGTGCAAACCAAACAAAACCCGAAATGTCTAGCAATGGAGTTCAGACTCAATGCCCTTGTAAACACATATCCCCTGGTTTCTTGGTTCAATCAAATGCTGATCGAGAAAAATACATGTTACTGCACTTTGAAGGTCTGCCCTGGAGTTCCTCCCATCCCTCCATCACTTTATAAAGGTTAGTGCTGAAATGTGGTAAACAGGCATTAATAGAGATCATATTCATCTTTAGAAATGAGCAACCGCTGGCTTTGCAAAACTGTGTTGACATTTTGCCACCCTGCTCTGCTGCCAATAAAATTTGGTAATTTAGTGAAGCAGAGATCTAACAAATGCGCAAACCTCCATGGATTATTCAGCATCAAGGTTTGCATTACAGTGTGTGAGAAAAGGATTAAAGAAGTACCTTTTAGTTATAGGAAACCCTAAGCACTGGATTAAAGCACAATGGAGCTGGCAAGAAGGATAGAGCAACTATAGAATTTAATGGTAAACTGGCTCTATCAGGCCCTACAGCATTAATTTCAATACAGCATTTTCTTAATCCCTTGTTTGCCAGCAGTAATGCTGTTGGATTAGAGTGGCCACCAGGCTGTGGCTATTTACATAAAAATTAGGCAAATGTCTTTAATAAGGAAAAAATTACATGGCTGCTGGATATTAGAAAGGTTTCATAACTTTGAACCCTGCTGCTTCTGTGAATTTCTGCTAAGTTTAAAAGATCAGGAGAAAAACTCCCTTTCACTTACACCAGCAAAACATTCCAGCCATTATCTGCCACAGCAAGAACTTCACAATGAAAGCTGAGGAGTTTAGCAAGTGTGTCCGCACCAAGTTAACATTTTGTTGGTTATAAAACAAAGACCAGACCCTCAACTGGTTTAAATTGCCAGCCCTACCCTAATTTCAAAATACTAATTTTGGTTTGCATTCGCTGTGCAACAGAAATAACTGATGCGCAGGAATAGGCTCATATAGCAAAAAGATGATCCATATCCACTAAATATTTTTCTCTACATCATTTTAGTACTCCTTCCCTGAACATCTGTCCACTTGCTTAAAGCAAATTCCCCTTTTCCTTTACAATTTTCTGGAGTCAGAGATTGAAAAACCTTCACCTGACATAGTGGGGCTGAGAGATGAAATACAGTCCTCAGCAGCAGCCCAGATTTGGGACACGAAGAGCTAGTACCAGAGCTGTAAATGAAGATGGCCCCGCATGACAGATGGGCAGTCCCAGCATATCTGCTCTTCACCAGGAGATGGAAGGCAGGGAAACACACAACAGACTGTCAAGTGTGGGGAAAGGAGGCTAGGAAAGATAGAGGCCCAGCTCCAGCCAGTTATGAAATCAGAAGGCATATGGAGGAAGAAGGATCAATTAAAGACCACCAAGAAAGGATAACATATGCCCTTTAAGGTTTTGCTTTGTACCAGCTGGGCAACAAAAAGAAAGGGTGCTCAGTTTGGCCAGCCGACCTCACCCACAACATGAGCTCTCATCAGGTTGCTGCAGAAGCAAGTGCCACGGCCAAACAAAGAGCTTCAGACAACGGGGTGCAGATCACCACTGCCAACCAAGGAAAGCAGAGAAAGGTATCAGGGTATAGTTCCGTCTCCTGCTCCTCTGCAACTTTTTTAGCCTGTGCTTTTGGGAGACAGGTGGTGACCCACCCTGAGGTGTTCAGTCTCGGAAGGAAGGAGTGGTGGATGTATTTGCCAGAACATGCTTCACTGCTCTCCTTTTCTACGCAGGGGCTACACGGGACTGGATTAATGCAGAAAGTTGTGTCATGGAGTATGAGGGTGAGGTGTTTTGTCCACATGTCTGCACAGAGGAGTAAAACACGAGGGGATTGAGTATATGGGTATCCAGAGCACCTGGGTACTCTCACAGGAGGTAACACTCTCGGGGTTTGAGCAGCAACCCAATGAGTGGATACAGTACATTACATAAATTGAAATGGTTTTGATACGAAAGAGTAAGAGCAGCCATATGGGAACATAATAAGGAGAGCACTTTATGGAGATGTAGAAATCTGAGTTCAAATCCATTCAGCAGATGACAGAACTAAAATGTTGTCTTCCAATGCACTTGAGGGGGAAGCCTTCCTCCCTGATCCCCACCTCACCCCCATAGCCACCACTTGGGATATTATTTTACATTGACCAAGTTACTTTGCAAATACAACCAAAGTATATTCCTTAAAATCAAGATTAAATTTATATTAAGGTTCTGCCACAAATATGGGTGCTATATAAATATCCCCATTTTATTTTCCTCAAAAATCATCTTTGAGCTAAACAGTGTATTTCAAAAATAATACATGGCTCCTGTCTTGCATCTTCCCATTCATCACATTTCACCGATCAGAAGACCTAATGCATTTAAAAAAAAAAAAAAGAGCACCTTAGAACAAAGACATCCATAAGTCAAACTTTGTTTCTTACTAAACACGGGCTTGTATGTTGGTTATATTCAATAGCTGTGGTTTGTTTATTTCAAGCTGGCCAGGCTATTTCATGCTTTACTGCAAATTATCTGATTAGTCCAGTAATTTAAGAAAAAGATTCTCTAAATAAAGCTTATTTCCATTCTTTCATTATGGAAAAGTGATAATAAAACCATTACTTGAACAGATCTGTCCTAGCTCTTCTTCTAATCCACTTAATTTTCTTGAAACAGCTTTCTCTGGCCCTTTCTACACTATGAATATGGGGTGGGGTGCCAGGGGCAAGTGGTGATGTGTTTATTTTTTTCTCTCCCTCAAAATAAATTCTTCTTATAAGATGACTGTTCCCTTGTGCCTGAGAATGCAACTTCTTTCCTTCAGGAGCTGTTGTGAGTAGGAATTCTTTGTATGCTCCTTAAGAAGTACGATAGTTTATCTGTTAAAAGGACATGGCTTGTTTCCTCACTTCAAGCCTGGCTAGTTATTATTGCTAGTGGGTGGTAAAACCAAGACTGTTTCTTATGTCTCTGTAATTCACCTCACTCCTCCAACACCTCTACTCTGGACCATTGCAAAAGTCAGAAAAGAGGGCAAAGTGTTTTTCATGAAAAAAGACATCCATAGACTACACAGCACAATCTATAATAATTCTGTTACATATCCTCAACATATCTCGTTAAAACCACCTTCACCTATCTTGTTAAGCAGACAAAACATTCCTAGCTCTAAAAGCATGATCTAGAAAGGGGCATGAGTAAAGGAGAAATACCATGCAAAAATAATTATTTGGATAAATGGAAAAGGATTTTAATTTTATAAACTTTTTTCATTTCTTTGTATCACCCAATTGTGCTCCTTACTGCACCAATTGTGCTGTAGCTTAAGAAAGTATCTGCTTAATACTTTTTGCTAATTTCATACTGACTTTACCCCCATCAGCCTTTAACCTGGGTAGACTTAACCAGGACACATTTTAATTACAGTCTCTCTGAGGAAATCACAGTTATTTTTCAGCTGTACAGATGGAGATTTCCATAATCAGAAGAAATTCCTCGGGCACATTTCCTCAATATTAGCCTTTACTAACCTCAAAAAAAAAAAAAAAAACCACCAACAACCTTCTGTGCTTCTTCTTTAAGCATTCCTCATTCTTCCCAGCCTGACACCAGGGTGCTCCATAGACCTTCTCCACCTCATTTGTCATAGTTGGCTTGGTTCCCCAGGGCTGGATCCAAGAAAGCGTGTGACTGTGCATGTTCACAAACAGCTTAAGGAAGCAGTCCTGCACTATGTACCCTTTCTTAATTTGTACATAGTTATTATCTTAATCGATATCTTGGTAATTAAAATCCTGCATGATCAATTTTCTGGCCTTCCTACAGGCCTCTCTAATTTAAAAAAGCTTTTCCCAGTCCCCTAACTCTACATTGATGTGGGCTGTTCCAAGAATCACCAAGCTCCCTCCTCTGCTTTCAAGTTCTGCAGAGACTGTCCTTGGCCATGTCAGCTAATATATTTTCTAAGACTCCTCGTTACAAATTTAATATCATCCACCAATATTGTCAAGTCCCTGCTTGATTCTGCTTACTCTTCACTAAATACAGTATTAAGTCCCCACTCATTTTCTTTGCTCAGTTTTGCCTCTGTTCTTCCAGTAATAATACAACCATTATCTCTAAAATGATCCTACCTACAGTCAATAATCTTGAGCTACTTCCCCTGAAAACTATGCTGCAACACCCATTTTAAGAATACAAAATAGGTGAATAGTGCTTACTCTTGAGGACATATTCACATCTTGATACAGTGCCACAACCACATTGATGAATACAGAGCCATTCATGTAATATTTTAATTCCACCAAGGTCTCTGCATCTAATCATCAGGAACTATGTAATGTCTCTCAAAAATTATGTAGAGGACCACATATGAAATTGCATCAAGCTTTCCGCCTGGAGAACATGGGCAGCTCAAACAGGATACACAGTACTCATGGACAGAATGTGTATGTTTTGCCTTTATTTAAATGAATAAACATTTCTGTCCTTTGAAGCTAATAGGGACTTTGTCCCTTCTCTCCCCAGTTCCTCCATTCCTTCTTCCCTAAAGAGACTAGGATGAGGTCAGAAGTACTGGGCAGTCCTCACCACACCACACAGCTCTTAAAAGGACAGCAGCTCATTAATAATCCAAGCATTTGAACCAAGTGCTCTTGTGTCACAAATTCACTGTATTCTTTCACAGGAATCGTAAAAGCAGAAACCTAAATATACTCAGAGGCTTTCTATTTTCCTAACCTGGCTGGATTTCTTTTTTTTCATGGAATATTCCTTTGCCCTGTACAGTTCTCAGCTGAAAATACCAGCAAACAAAAATGTGTATTTTCCTTTTTCTCTTTTTCTAACGAAAGAGTTTGAACTTCCTTTCAAATATCTCTGATCTTTTTTTCATTAAGTTATTGATATCAATATGTAATGCTGCAGAAGAATTCTTCCTACTTCTCCCACCTGTCATACCAACAGCCTCAGTCCCAGAGCAAAAGTTACATTTTCAGGATGCCTGTGTTCAGAGCCTCATGTTCTTATGATCCTGATCTGATTGAAGTCGAATGGCAAAACTCTCTCTGAATTCAGTGATCCAGTCTTAATCATTCTCCCAGAATACCAGGCACTATTTCCCCCCTTCCACCTCCAAGTGCTCTTGCACTTGGGAGATTAGAGTCTCAGCTGGTGAAAATTAACCAGCACAGCTGTGTGGACTGTTGTGGACCAATTCACACTATCTGAAGATTGGGCCTGAAGGCGGTCATACCACTTAAAAAAAAAAAAAAGTCAGCAACAAAAAGATCATTCACTCCTTAATTAAGTGACCACATTCCTAATCAGATTTTCTCATGAAGATGCTTCAATGCATCCCTGCACACTACAAGGGAAAAGCTAGCAGCTGGAGTACCTGCTGTTGCGATTTTTCAAAGGTCCCTCAGAGAACTAGGTGCTGACATGGAACTGCACAAGGATTTCTTTCACTGAATTCAATAGGCCAACAACTTTCAGTACTATCTGTATTTTAACTAAGTCTGTTTTAAGAAATATGAAATCACTACAGGGCCTATATCTGTTTCCCTGAAGAACTGGTGAAGCACAATTATCATAAATTTCTGATTAAAACCATAGACTATTGTATTTACATCAATGGATGTTAATGGTTCCTCATGAAATGACACAGTTGAGAAGTCTCTCCCCCACCCACGCTTAGCTGTAAGATCCCTGTGCTGAGCACTACGCAAGCAGAACAACACACAGAACATCGTGTTTCCCACTCAGCACACTCTGCAGAGATCCTTCACTCATTAATCTGCACTTTTCTCTGCTTTCTATTTCCCCTCTTTGTATTCAAGAGCTAGACCATGCAGCGGAGCTTCTCCTCCGTATGAAAGTTTCTCACTGGCACGTGTATCTCCTGTCCCCTACTCATACCAGCTCTCCTGGCACTCTTCCACCGCTCAGCTCAGACAGCAGCTCAGGCACTTCTCACTTGAGCCGGAGCATGTCCCAGAAATGAAACTCTTGGCTGATCTTCCTGTCCCACCACACCTACTCAGCTTCCAGCTCGCACTGCAGCCATGCAAAGAAGGCATAAGCCTTATTCAGCTACCGCTGAATAAGGCTTCTTTTGCCTCTTCAGCCTCCAAAAGCAGAGCACTACGCAGCTGTTATACTGATTAGCAGTGTTATTTAGAAGTGCCTGGAAAAAAATATACAACCTCACGTAATGAACCTGTTGGGTTCTGCCAGGGGGTGAAGCGTGCAGTAAATGGAGCACCAACAGGCTAGGTCAGCATTCCCTTGCAAAAGTTATTCTGTAACAGTCAGGAAACTCATGTATGCAGACAACAGCAAAAATAGCCAGTTTCAAGCTTCAGAAATGGGGTTAGATAGCCACCGTCCTAAGGATCATTATGAGACCTTTGCTTTAAAAACACCTAGTAAAATTCCCTGTGTGTCTGTGGTGTGTATCCCCTATCTGATTCTCCTCAGTTCCCAGAATAAAAATCTATGTAGCTGGTTTTGGACCACCTACAGAACCGGCCTCCACTCTTGTCGCACAGGGACCCCGTTTCCACATACCTGGTAGGACTCACGGCAGCACTGAGTGCTGAGGTCAGGTAGTGGAGCAGAAATTTGGCCCAGCAACTATATGCAGCCACAGAAAGGCTCTTCCATCTATTTGCCCTCTATTAGCATTTTGTGAAGTGCAAATGCTAAGCAGCACCCTCATTCCTGACCTTAGCTGTAAAGTTAAGAGTAGACTGTCCAAGAGAAGTAACTGATCATTTGCAGTCCCCATCCTTTCCAACTCAGCATTGCTGTCTCATTTCTGTAGTTCAGTGTGGGGTTAGGGTATCACTTAAAAGCAAGTTACACATTTCCAATGTGAAGTGTAAAAGAGGAACAGCTACTATTGATGTGGTGAAATGTATCATGGAATACTCACACTAATACAAGGGAACAGAAACAAAGGGTGGAAAGGCATCTCAGAACATCCTTCTGTCCAGGCCAACACATAAGGATGAGATCAAGACAGTATGTTTCCTCAATATATCAAAAATTCCAGCGAAGCAGAGTTTATCACGTATTTATTCCTGCACATACTTCTAACCCCCCACTCCTTTTAAAAAGGTAGCAGCACGAAAAACCTTTCTAATAAATAGCTCACTTCTGTCAAAATAGCCTTTCCTACATCTACATAGCACTATTCAAGGTGTGCTATCCTAATTTACAAATCTGGTTCCTTTATTTCATCCACAGGAAGAAAAAAAACCCATGCAGCAGCTGTGCATCATGTTAAGGTATCATCATGTTTCTTATCTTCAGCAAATTCTAGTGTGGAGGGGTGAGGAGCACATTGGCTTGAACAAATCCCTCAAGTAGAATATTGCTTGGGCCAGCTTGTTTCTCTCATGATTAGAGGTGGCTGCTGCCATCAGTGTTACTTTATTAACAGGAGCATTGCTTTGGCATTAAAGGGAAAAGGCATTTTATGAGAATGTCATAATATTTCAGAAGAGAAAGAACAACCAAGCTTTTAATGCCCATCAAAACACACTTGTCTGATCTCTTTCTTTTTTAGCTGGCAATAGGTCTTTGCAGTTAAGTTCAGAGAGATTATATTTATATCTTGGTTTAAAAATATATTAAAAACCAGCCAAAATATCAGAGGAATTCAAGGCAGAGAAACACCTTGCAATTATTTCTTTTGGAGGCATTAGATCTGCTGACATAGCATTTCCCAACACTTTAGTCTTTTGCTTCTGAAAGTCATTCTTGGATTTCAAATGTTTCCATTTAAAGGCAAAAGATACTTCTACAGAAAAACAGTCACCAGTACAAGACAAGTCCCTCCCCACAAGGTTGTAATTTCCAGTCCAGTGTTGTATTAGGAGACTTGCCTCCAAAGTGATCATTAGGGACCTAAAACCTCATATACCAGTGTGCAAATTGTGTCTAAAGATAAAGTAGACCATATATGTAATTTGCATATCTTCAGTAAAGAACGATTTTTGTTTTGCTACACTAGAAATACAATTTGACTAGAGGGGAAATTCAGACTTTTACCACACCGATCACAGACTTTAAACTTTTTGGAAGGATCCTGATTCTGCCACATTTAAGGACTTTCTGAAAGGTGCCAAGTGCCCATGTTCTCACTTGCATGGAGAAATGCTTGGAAAATGAGGCGCACTCAGTACCACACAAGAAGTGAATCGCATCCTCAGGTCTGTGAAAGGACCAGCTTCTCCCCTCTCCACAAGCATATTCAGGGTCAATCCATCTCTTCACTCAGTGAAGCAGAGTTCTCCATCCCTGCTCCAGCACACATCAAGAGAACAAAATCCTGCTCTCCATGGTTAAATATGCCCTATTTTTGAAGGAATGTCTGTTAACAGCAGTTCATCTCCTGAGATGATGAAATTACTGCCTATCACACTGATGTTATCTCACTGTTTACTTGGATTCAGACAGATAGCTTTGTCATCAACTCTGGTATGGAAATGGTGACTCCTCTCATGGCAGAAACCATGTTTTGATCCCATGTTTGTACAGCACCTCACACAATAGTCATAGTCTGCAGCTGGAACTTCTAACCACATGTCGTACAATAAATGCATAGGTTTTAATTTTTTTCCACATGTATCACACAGATCCACTGTCTGTTTCTTGCAAAACAGGAAAAAGTTCATCTCTACAGGAGTTCAGTTTTACCATAGACATTTCCACAGTTTGAAAAATAAAAGACAAGTAGTCAGAAGAGGTAGTGGTATTTTGTGAAGGAATGCAAACAAGTGATCCTATTGATCCTGATCCCGAATCCAGATCCTGAATCCAGTCCTCATCCATCAATGAGTCCAGTCTGGGACTTTCCTGGTGCTTGCAGGTGACGTGATCATCATCCTGGGAACTTGATCCGGTTTTGTATATTTAATTATTTCCATTTTACTGTTTTATTATTAATATTTCATTAAAGTAGCTTAGTTTTCTTCTAAACTCATAAGTGTCTCTCTCTTTCTCTCTCACTTCTCTCCTTGGAGAAAGAGGAGGGGGAGAGCTTCTGTCGTTCACCTCAGTGGTCAGTCCAACCCAAATCACAACAAGCATGACCGATGTTATACGGAGTAAGTGGGTAGCACTGATCTTATAATGGGTTTGACTGGGGAACCCCAACCACCCAGAAATCCCTGAAAAGATCATGGACTGATCAAAAGGCAGAGATTTTGGAGTGCCACCTAAGGAGGTGACTCATGCCAAAAAGGCCCCACTGCGTAATAAATTATCAGAAGATGGGGATAAAAATACTCTATTTACTGAAGTGTCCCATCATATTTTGGAAAACCATCAGAAGTGGAAACCTCCTTTATAGAGTCCCACATGACATGTCTCAAAAACTGTTGAAGGAAAAGGCAGATTGAGTCAGTTTACGGAAAAGAAAGCCATCCAATGGGCTCCAGATATTGGTGAATAAGAAAAGCGACCAGTACTCTATCTGTATACTGACTCTTGGATGGCGGCAAATGGTTGTGGGGGTGGCTCCAGCAATAGAAACAGATCAACAGGCAGCATAGAGGTAAACCCTCTGACTGCCGCACTGTAGCAAGACATTGATGCCAAGGTAGAGGAGCTTATTGTCAAGGTAGTCACAGAGAATCTCACATGTCCAAGAGCTATGCCAATGAAGAATATCAAAACCATGAGCAGGTAGACCAGGCTGCTAGAAATGAAGATGACATTTCCACTATTTGAAAAGTAAAAGACAAGCAGCCAACAAAGATGATGTTGTTTTGAGAAGGGATATGAACAAGTGTTTAGGATAAAGAACAGCTATTTTACAAGACATTGCTAGTCACATGCCAGTTGTCTAGAGAAAACATAACAAGGACCGTCAATAATTTTGTCAGGTGGAAGCAGAGAGTTAGAAAAACACTTCTTAGAGAAACTGCCTGAACTGTTCACCTCAAACAAAAGGAAAAAAGAAGAAAGATTGCATCTCAGCCTCACACAGGAATGCACTGAGGACTGAAGTCTTTTGGGAGTCAGGGGCTACACCTACACTGAAATTTTAAGAGCAACTGAGGCATTCGAAGAGCCAGCCCAGGGACAATTGCTGCTCAGGACCAGGCTGTTTTGCTGTAAGCCTCATCTCTGACAGACCTTCCCAGTTTACCTAGAGGAGACCTTGAGGTAAGCACACTTGAGCTCTCCTCCTCAAGAACACTTCAGAAAACCCTATGCTGAGCAAACACTTGCACATGATCAATATGAATGTTAGATGAATTGGGACTTGAGAATTCAGACTTTCCCAGTATGGTCAATGTCAGCAGCACACAACTGGCAGGCTGAGTTCTGTGTTTAATACTGAAGCTCCCAGTTTAAGGGCAAGCCTGAAAACCCAAGAAAATCACTTTGTCCAATTAGATAGTGAAGTTCAAATCAGGTATCATTTAATATTAATGTTTTATATTCCTACATACTCAGCATTAATTTATTTGCTATTTATCACACTACTTACACAATGGGGTTTTCTTCTTTTTTTTTGTTTTCTTATTTCTGTACATAGCCTATTAGCAAAAAAATACCATTTCTGGTTCTCCCCTTGTTAGGTGAGGCTGGTTTTTTTGAACCAAAGTATGATTAACGGGGGGGGGGGGGGGGGAAAG
>SAYO01025234.1:5466-47662 GCA_004023745.1 Recurvirostra avosetta
GGAGGAGGAGGAGGAAGAGGAGGAGGAGGAGGAGGGGTATTTCGGGGCGGCGAGGAGCAGGTGGCGCTCAGTGCCGCGCTGGGAAGCGGCCAGCTCGGGAGCGCCACCGGACCGGCCTCCGCACCGCACCGCGCCATGGGCTCTGCGGCGCTGCCGCCGCTGCTCCTCGCTCTGGGTAGGTCTGTCTGTCTGTCTGTCCGCCCGCCCGCCCGCTCCGGGCAGGTCGGTCTGCCTGTCTCCCTTCCTCCCCGCTCTGGGTAGGTCCCCCCGGTGCGGAGCCGGGGACGGGGGCAGAGGCGGGCGGTGGGTGCCCCGCCTGTGGCTGCGGCTGCCTGTGGAGTGCGGCGTTTTTAGGGCAGGTTAAACCCCTAAACTCCCGGGTTGGCACGGAGTTCACCTTTCCATAAAATGGAGTGTGTGTATGCGCTGGGGAAGGGGGGTGGGGTGGCGGGGGGGCGGGGAACGGGTGCAGTGTGGTGTGTGAATTTACGGTTATACGGTGATTATGCCTTTTTAAAAGGGAAGATGATATTTTTCATTGTGAATGCTGTTCCTAATTTGCAAGAGTCCTCTAGGTCTGTTCCCACCCTGTTGGGCAGATGTCGCTCCTTGGAAAAAGACAGGGAAACTTGAACCATCTCCTCCTTCTCTTGGCGGACTAAATTACCATTACATATATTTTCCTGGGAACTATAAGCCATCATATTCACTTGCCATGAGCGAATTCCCAAGCACTTTCTGAGTTTTAATATTACTGTATACTCTCACAAACCCTTAATTAGCAAGTCACTGAAGAAGCAGCATAAAAATGAGTTTTCACTGATGAGCTGTTCCAACTTGTTCGTTCAGTAACTGTGGCAAAGACTGCAGTGGAATGTGCGGCTGCAGGGTATGAAATCAAATACAAAAGTATTAACCAGAGATGAGATACACAGTATACAAACAGCCTGGTAATTTTTTTAAAAAAGAAAAATTCTTAAAAGTATCAACAGGCAAAACATTCACTCTGCACTTTTGCTTAATCCATCCTTTATTCTCCTGGTTACAGTCACTGCTCACCAGGACCATTAACATGCCCTGCAATTCATGGGGTCTTAGGACTTGTAAAGGTTTGTAGAGTGGTGCTGAAAGCAGAAGATGAGGACTGATTGGGAGAGGAGGATTCCCCTGGCAATGAGACTGACAGAAGTGGGATAGGTCTGCTTTGTTCAGGCACTGTCCATGATTTGTCTTCATTTATACAGTTGAAAGCTGTCATAATTTTGATTTCAGATTTTTCATGATATTTGATGTTAGCAGATGTAATTGCTGAGTTAATACTAGCTTAGGGCTTTTTGATCTTGTAGAAGCAGCAGGGAAAAGAAAGTTTCAGGATGGGAGCATTTTCCCTGAGTGATTTGAGTCCTGCTGTGGCAGTACTGTTGTAGCTCTCCCATAACCATTTTCAAATTGATTGAATTCTAATGAACTGTCTTTACTGTCAAAGGCAGTATTCTTGAAGTTAATTGGGCTAGCTTAGCTGAATTAGTCAATACGTAAGGAAAATATTGCAAGTTTATTTTAAACTTTATGTCAGTATTTGAATTATCAGCTATATTAAATGAACCACATAGGGGCATGGCTTTGTTGTGTCTCCAAATTCAACTAAAAGTAATGCAACGGTTAGTAAAGGTGTGGGTTATTTGTTGTTGGTGTGTACTTCTGTGTTTGGAAAGTCATTAAGACTTTGTAGGTGCTACAAAAGGAAAGGAATAGAAATGCAGTACAACTACCATTTTGATAGTATGACTTTGTTACCAACCTTGTTAGTCATTGACCAGAAGGTATATATCACACAGAAGTAGATTACGTTAAAATGAATAACCATAAATTAAGGACTTTATTAAGTGTTCAGGGCAACCTATGCAACAGTCTGATGCTTTCTGTTGTAACACATTGCTCTTAGCTCCTTACAGGTTTGCCACATTTAGTTCTTTAAATTTGCATTAAAGCATCCAGTTTTGTTCCTTAGCTTGTCCTTAAAAATCAGGGCCAAAATAGCCCAGATATTTCTGAGAGTGAGGCCAGTGGAAAATACAGTAGCTTTCCTGGGCTCAATTCTGGTAACATTTTCTTTGGAAAGCTCGAGTGCCCTTATGCTTCAGAGGAGATACTTGAAATTTGGCAGGAAGGTGCTATTTGCATCACATTGAAAGTCTACCTAAATTTGGCCAAGCAGCAAATCTTTGGAAAATTGCATTCCTCTGGAAAGAAATCTATTTTTATCAGCTTGATTCTAACATTAATTCTGTCCATCCTTGGTATGGAGTCAGACAATAGTTGGAGCTGTAGTGTAGTGTAGTTGTTTCTCTGTGAGGTCTATGTCTGCACCCGCAAGCGTAGAAACTCCCTCTCTTGTGTTTTCATGTTATTTGGTATTTTTACAGCAATCTCCATTATTTGAGACACTCTGCTTTCCAGTTTGCTTCTGAATCCTGGTCCACTGATTGTCTGTACTGCATGCTATTAGCTGATTCTTGGGCTCTGCGATTGGCTTGTTCTCCCTTTTATGAGAATTATTCACTTCAGAGTCAATTCTCAAGTGATAATGTTGGAAGACTATGCCTAGTGGAATAAATAAAATTTAGTGTGGCCTCACCTATACTACCTCAGCAGGCTCTGACATTCAAGCCCACCACACATCTTCCTCCAGCACCCCAGGATGTGAATGATGTAACCCTGACAAGTTTCTAAAATCACTCTGTGAAGAATGCACTCCTCATTAGCTCTGAAGTGAAAAATCACAGCTAAATAAGGGCTATGCCTTTTGGGCCACAGGTGTAACACTTGAGGACCGTGAGTCCTCAACCCTCCCTGTGGGACCCAGGACTTAAGTAGAAGGCAGCCCTATCTGAAATTAGGAGAGGGGGGTTCTCTGAAACATTGGATAGAATCGAGAATTTCCATGTATAACCCCTTTTCTGTTTGGTACATATCTGACTCCTGCTGATGAAAAACATCCTGTTGTCCCAGGGACCTTGCTGATAATGGGCTGTGAAGCTGTACGGAGGGATACGAGAGGACCCCCCTAACATAAGTCTTTTTCTTCAGATCATTTCTGTTTAAACTGAGATGCAAGTTGTGATAAAAGATCAGAGTTTTACATGCAAGAGTTAGGAAGTGCCCAAAATAAGTTAGCAACCTGTATTTGTCCCTTCTGCGCATCAGTGCATCACGTGGTCCCTTGGGTCCACACGCACAGCCTTGATGCTGTCGCTGCCTGTGACCAGGGGAAGATAGCCTGATCAGAGAACAGGCTGGGACTCCTGCCTTGCTTAGTTTTGAAATTAGAAGGCGCTCTCTGAATGAGGAAGAAAGTTAGGATGAAGAGAAAGGAATTATTTTTTTTGCCCTTGCAAAACTGGATTCTTTCTGTCCTTTTTTGTCACAAAAGCCGAGTGCAATTTCAGGCGAGTCATTTAAATCAAATCTTTGACACGTGGTTGGAGCTTTTGTGTTCCTCTCTTTCTCTTTGCTCAGCCGGGGTTCTCAAAACTGAAGCTGCGTTTTCACGATGTGGTTAAGCTGACCTGAATGTGGGGCTGACGCTGCAAGGACATTTCGTCTACTCCTGATTGCATGTTCCCCCCAGTTTCCCTGTGCTGCCACTGGGGCTTGGTCTAGGGAACAGGTCAGGGACCCATTTGCCTGAATAATTTTTTCCCTTTTTTGGGCCAGGTCAGTTTTGGAGATGAGCTGATTCTGTTCACTTGAGCAGTTAATATTTAAGTGTTAGCGCTGGCGTAGGGGACAGTCAGAACTCGTGGCCAGAGGAGGGAGGGAAGCTGGAAAAGTCCCTTTCACTGGTAGCCAGCACTTCCACTGGCTTGAGCTGGTTGTGAAAGTGCATCTTGACATGCAAAGCTGCTGTGTATTCACAGCTGTGAATGAAGTCAATGGAAATTGTATTTTGAATGTGCTAAATATTCTGAAAGAAATAAGGTTTTAGCTGTATCACTAGATATCCAAAAGTGGTAAGTATTTTTGACCTTAATCTTTTTTCCTTTTTGTTTTTTAAATGAGGCTAAGGATGATCTCTCATTTCACTTGAGTGTTGAAAAATAAATGCTCTGTCACTTGCAAATACTTATATGCTTATGGTCAAAACTTGTAGAGATGAATCCAAGAGGAAGTTAAGCTGCTAATTTAGTAGGTTGAAATCGTATACATAGAAAGTACAAGGCCATGTATTGAGCAGCAGAGACTAAACTGGTAACTGAACAGCAAGTGAAAAGTGCACATTTGGTGCAATAAATGGAGCCAGAAGTCCAGGTGAAAATGCAGTGTATGATCATAACACACATGCACGCAAACCAA
The DNA here is from genome assembly GCA_004023745.1 of Recurvirostra avosetta. NCBI lineage: Eukaryota > Metazoa > Chordata > Aves > Charadriiformes > Recurvirostridae > Recurvirostra > Recurvirostra avosetta. The sequence continues at coordinate 9,823 of SAYO01025234.1, forward strand.
CTTAAAGCTGTGTAACCCATCTTAATTTTTGCCTTTCTCTTTCTTTGTGATCATCTTTTGTTACGGTGCTGTTTTATTATCATATTTGTGAGTAATATCAATGTTAAAAATCATTCTAAAATCTGGAGATTGTTTGAAAGCAGGACCCAAACGTGAACTCTTCTTAAACTAAAACCATCTCTCCTTTTTCCTGCTAAGAGAGTTTGTCAGATAGTAGGAGTGTTACTATATTATTTTTGGAGTTTTGCCTTTCACAGCATTGAGCATTGAAGTAAGGCTTCATTCATACTGTACCACAGGACTTGTATTTTGTACAAATGATGTTTATTTTAGAACGCATACAGGGTATTACCATCACACTCCTAAACACATTAACAGTTAATATTTATTTGTGCATAATTTGGGCAAAGTAAACATGAGACCTTACCAGCAAGTTTTAACTATGTGCTGTCTGGCTCTGAAACAATTTTGGAATTGTTCTTTGCTTTTTTGGTTCAGTGACACAGAATTTTAATTTAAGAAGTCAAAGAAGTAAAAGGACTGATACTCCTTATTCTATTGTGTTTCTTAGCCACTACATAAATGTTAATCATTGTGGTCTTTCTTCACTATTGTTAATTTTGAATGACTGAAAGTGAGGTTTTTCATGTACCTCATGTAATGTATTTTCATGAGGGCTAATAACTAGAATTGCCAATGCAGTGGCTTGGTGTCCAAACAGCTAAATGTGACTAAAATAATTTCCTTCAGGGTTAATACAGGTAAAAGGGAGTTTATATATCTTCAGATGAGTAAAGCAAGTCATTTTCCCCAGCAGAAATCTTGGGCAGTCTCTATCCAGTGTTGTTATTTTCATTTAAAGGTTGCCTTTGTTAGGCTCTGTGCAAGCCGGTTCCCATTTCCATGGTGACCATGCCGAAATGCAGACGGGACACAGGCTGGATTCTCATCGGCGTAGCCATGCACTTGCATACCAACACACATTACCTGTTTGGCTTAGGACATTTCCATTAGCAGTCTCAATGTTTAGGACTTCTTTTTCACAAAGTGATCTCTGGCCCTGTGATACCGCGCTGTGTTAGGATTTCAGACACAGTACAGCGAGAGAAAGCAAGTTGATAAGCTTATTTTTTGTGTAAATAAATTGGCTGAGCTGTTCCCATTCAAATTAGTCAAGGACATCAGAGAACTGTCTCAGCCTTGGTTTTCATTTCTGTTAAAAAAGATAACAGAAGGATCTTTATAAATAAACCTTTAGGTGAAAGACTGGCGCGCATTTGTGCTGAACAGTTATATGAACATAGCCCCTTTTCAAGGTACTGATAAAAGAGTAGTAAAAATAAATGAATGTGAATTACATGGGATAAAGGATATCTTCTGTCTATATTAGCTGAGTGTGAGTGTGTATCCCTGTAAAGCAACACACGATAACTTTCTTCCTCCTCATGCTGCACTCATTTTCTGGAGGTGGAGAATATTAAGGGTATCTAGTGGAGTCCACATAAGCTGTGTGAGAATTTCCATTGCTTCCAAATCAGGATGGGAGTTCTAAATTACCAAATAAACTCAGTATTCTGGGTGCTTGTAATTGTTATTTTTAATTAGTCCCTGATAGCATTTCAGGATTTTCAGAGGACTAAGTTAGTTTTATTTTCTCCTACAGATGCGTATTCTTTAAAAATCTAATAAGAATCGCCTGTTTTTCAGGACTTAAAGAGTAACTGTGCAGGCAAAGAAGTAAGATAAACACAGACTCTTTGAATGCCATATAAGCAAAGACATTTTGTGTATAACCGAATGGCATCTGCATGGTTGAATGTCACACATGATGAATGTCACGGATTCTTTTGTCCCTTTCAAATTACTGGTAGGCAGGGCGAAGGGCTTGGAAGTTATGCGCAGCCCTAGTGGAACTCTCTTGCCTTATTCCTGATTTATTTTGCCGTTTTAATCCTGCTTCTAGGTTCATCATTCTTCTTTTGTTTCATAAAGAGTATTTTTTTTTAATTATACAAATCTCCTTTGCTAATATGATTGGTTATTTCTAAAGAACAGATAATAAAGAAATCTTGAGGAAAATTACTGTTAAAAACACACTTCTGGAAAGGAGCCTATCGCACAGTGGCAATACCTAAGGAAATAATGGAGTTTGAGGATGGGGATGGTGGTGCAGAAAGGTTGAATTAGGTTTTTACCTTTTGTCTATCTACCAATCTATCTCTCTGCCTGTCTAGCTATCTGTCTCAGATGTAAGTGACATACAAGAAAGCTGGCAGTAGCTGATGCTTTGTTAAGGCTGTGACACAAAGCTGTATGGAGTGACTGGAAAGACCGCAGATGCCAAAGCTGCCCAACCCCCTGCATTACCCAGTGAAGAACTACCTCAACCGACTGCAAGATCAGACCTCTTAGCTGAATAAGAAATAGTCAACCCGTGCTCAGCTCACGTGGGCTTTGTGCAGCACTGGGTGCCATTATGAGAAGCTGTGAAGCCAGGGCTTTTTTGGGGATGTGCTTGTGCCGTGCTCTATGCTGCCTGGAGTGAGGCAGCTGCCTGTAGGTAAACCAGCTGGATTAGCGAATGGGCTGTCTACCGTTTTCACATACGTAGCAATCACTTCTCATAACTTCTCAGTTCTTGTGACTGTTGTGTTCGTGTCTCCCTTCAACTGAAAAAGCACATAATCTGCTAAAACAACCAATCAGTAAATTACTGAACTTTAAGCCTAAATTTACTCTTGGCTGGTTCCGTTCTGTTAGTGAGCTTAATGCCTACGTAGGTGTCCAAATTAGGGCAACCCGTGTCAAGCGTTAGTGGCCTGGTTTCTTAACAGCAACATGCTACAATAATGAAAGTAAAAGACACCTGTTTGAAGGAGAAGCAAATGGGCTATCTTGTCCCTAGTGTGCCCTAGATGGTTGCCAAATACCATTGCAATGGAGAGCGTGTGACTCAAATGTTTCTGTGCCTGTATGCTTATTTGCATTTTCTATTTGAGGAGAAAGGTAATTGCTGACTGAAGAAACACAACATTGCATAAAATAGTTTTTCACTGATTCCACTTTCTTAACTGTGTATAATAATAGGACAATAAGAGTAGTGCTCTAATAATGAACGAGAGCAATTTAATCCAGTCTTCCTGCTGCGTAGTATAAAATTCACTCATCTTTATATGCAGTACTTCAGATGCATATAGAACTGATGTGATTTATAGATATTAAAAACAGATTTTGCCAAAATTTCTCAAATGAGAATTTACCTAACCTTTCCTAAGTGGAAAAAATGTAAGTGGCCTGACACTGCGTCCAACTGTGCCCACCAAATAGAGTTCCCATTTAAATATGCCTGAAATACATATAGGTCAAATTTAGAATAGCAGAAATGACTGAAAGTGAAGTAACTCTCTTACTAAGATGGGCAAAACAATAAACAGAGAAAAAGCCCAGCAGTACTGTTTGGATAGGTGTCGTTTAGTGCTCTGCTAATAACAGTTATTCATTCGACTCTAGCCAAATATCCTTTCATTTCACTGTCTCTACTCTCTCTTTTTTGTTTTTATTTTCTTTTCCAAACTGCCCAAAAGCAGTTCATCATATTGAACAGCAAAAAATACGTTAAGAGTCTCTGGAGTTGTCTTTCTGAGAAGCTGACAACTACAATAGAACTCGCTCCTCTGAAGACAAAAAGCGACTGTTCTGCTTTTGTGAAAGCAAGTATTATCTCCAGAAATCTCTTCTTAAATGTGCATGGGCCCTCCTCTCTGACCCCAAAATGTACAATGGCTGTATTTTACAAAAAAAGATAACTTCTTTCCAAACTGTGACCAGAGATGGCCGGTCACTCACCTAACCACAGGCATCTGGATATGCCAGGGACTGGTGTGCGGGCTGAGGGCTGGGAGAGTGCATGGTGCAGCCCCACTTCACCCGAAACCTGATCTCTCTGCCCCAGAGTGCCTTGGACTCAGCAGAGACATTTAGGTGCTTTTAAAGTGCATGAAAAATACTTGTCTGCAGAGCAGGAATGCTCCTGCAGTTAAGCAGTGGGTTAAGGGGAGAGTTTGAACTCCATCCTTCTCAGGCACCTGCACGAGGTGCCTCCTTCCCCAGAAGTCAAGGATGGGGAAGAATTTCGGGGGATAGGTGTCTAGTTCAGCTTTTTTTTCAAGAAATACCAGCTTGAGAAATGATGGTAACAGTCACCTGGGAAATGTGGGCTTAGTTCTCCCTTGAGTCTCATGGCGATGTAGACTTGCCTCTCAAACTTTTCCAGAAGCGTCCTTGCTGCCTGGCAATAAAATAGTCAGGGAAGCACTCTCTACCTGTGCTATTGAAACCAGGTCTCAGCTCATCCCGGGATGCATATTCGAGTTTCCAAGCAGACAAGCAAAGACACATCTTGCCTGTGGCCGAACGTCTGGGGCACTTAGCTGGGAGGAGAGGCGTTCTGAGTTCGCTCTTTTGGACTGCTCATGCAATTCACATTTGGTAAATAGGCAGTGCATGAAAAGAAGTTATTTAGCTATTTAGTTAAATCATTTCATTATTTAGAGCAGAAATTATTTAATCAGGAAGCATTCACCACCTCTGGCTATAATGTCAGAGCGGCTCTACCATCTGGTAGGATACCTTGCTCTTAGACAGGGGTGCTTCTACACCTGTATCATATTCGAAATGTTTATGCGACTTTGTGCTACAGAACCTAGGTGACAGATAATTTTAAGTTTGTTCTGGGCTAGGCAGCTACTGAAGTCTGGGCTCTGTGCATTGTTTTCCTGATTTTAGTGAGCCCAAATTCTGCCTAGGCCCTATCTGGTGCCAGAATTGATCATTTCAATGTGCACTAAGGAGGAATTTCAAGTGAGTGATGGGGACCACCTACCTACCATTCAAGCTGCCAAGCCATAAACTCCCATTACAATCAGGGGAGAGAAATAGTTGTTAAGTCTGCTATAGGAAAACACAAGTTCTGATAATTATAGCTCTTCCAACTATTGTATTATATATCCTGTGGTGCTTTGGAGGTTTTCTTGTTGCAGGAAGCTGATGTAGCAAACTTATTACAGCTGAGGCTCTTCTTGTTTCTGGGGCTGTCGGTGTAGAGGGCAGAAGGCTGAGCTCCCAGCTAGCTCCTGAGAAGCTGCAAGGGAGGAAGAGGGCCGCTCTTGAGCCACTGGCAGTCCTCACACTGCAGGCTGTGACACTGGAGCGGCCGAGGGATCAATGATGAAGGCAAGTCCCTCAGCCTTTTTCTAATTAGCCTTTCCAGATCACATTTAACAGTGATACAGTATGATATAATATACTAATATGTTATAATACACTGAAATTTTCATGTAGCTTAGCATGTGATATAGGTAGGGAAACACAGATGCCTTTGGTTGCTTTCCCATCTTCTTGATATGCATGTGCAAACATGCATTTTCATCTGTGTACGAACATGTTTTCATAGCAGCGGAAACAAACAAATGCGGCAAATAGGGTATAGAGATAGCAGTCACATCGGTTTCTGTGTGATGACATGCATTTCCTCTCTTACAGTCCTAACGTGGCTCATGCTTCTCTGACTATATTTGGAAATATTGCTGGTTTAAAACAAGGGTCAACAACTGATAATGCGGACCCAAGGGAAGAGAACTAGCTGGAGCAAAATACCACTGGATTGAAAGTGGGTTTTATCACAGGGAAGCACACGAAGGTTTTTTTATTACTTGTGAAGCCAGCAACCTAACCGCATATAAAACATGTAACTGTGTGCAGCTTGTTAGCGTCATGTACTTTTATCTATTTGTGGTATCATTGAGAACAAATTGTGGTAGTCTAGGGAGAAAGTTGAAATAATCCTGTTTGTTGTACCAAGATAAAAGAAAAGAAAAACTGCAGGTCAGTTTAAAAAGATGCAATTTATGTGAGTTTTCCGTAAGGGAAAGTTTCACCCACTTAATGATGGAAACATGCCAGGATAATTAATTTGAGTAGGCTTGAATTCTTGCTGTCTTTATTTAAAACAAATAGGAAGTTGTCAGTCCTGCAGGAACTGCTCTTAAGCATTACTTTGAAATCAATCCTTGTGTGTACAGTAGGTTGTTGAGATTTCTTAACTCCAGATAAAGAGCAGCTTACTCGCCTGCTCTGGGAGCCAAGGAGGGTGATGTGTGGGCCACAAATAGGGAGTTATCAAGAGAAAGACAAGTCTTTTGGAGTAACTGATGCAGTTGTGGGTAAATTTAATTAGACCTCTTGCTCTGCAGCAGTGCCAGGACAGTAGAATAGACAGCACCTAGTCGTGTTATCCCAGTATCTCCAACTTTTTGTTCACAATTTGTGTGTCGTATCATGTTTGGGTTGCTTTTATAGCAGGTTATTGGTAGCTCTTCAGTGCAGCTTCTTGGATCATAAACAGTTGTAATTGAAAGGTAGTGACTCAGGCTTTCACACAGTCGGAGGCTTTCAGGCTGGAAGCTGACCTACTTCCAGGAAGAAGCAGTCGGCCAACTAAGCCAAGAAAACTTGCTGGAGGGAGGGAGAGGAGGGGAGGAAGAGGGGCGGGAGGGAGGATTTGTTACTAAATGAGGCATTGTTTTTCCTTTCTTCTGGGTGGGTTTTTTGTGGTTGGTTTGTTTTTTTCCTTTGTGGCCTATAATTTATTTCTACACTAAAGGTTATAAGCTCTGTTAATTATTAAATAGCTTGAGATACTGTAGCTGATGTGAAGAGAATGTCGGTCTTAAGATAAAAGAAAGTAAACCAAATAGATGAAGCAGTAAAATGAAGACTTGCCTTTTAAGACTTCTGTAAACATAATGAAATACCAAAGAAGTTAATGAAGTGAGGATTAAAAAATACTCCAACTTCTAGTACAAAAAATCCAGTGTCTTGTCAATCGCTTTCTTTGCTCATTTTGATTCCTGTCAGAGGTTCACATTGTCTTTATTTAGAAGGTTGTTCTCAATAAGAAATCTGTTCGATTTAAAATAAAAACAGATTAACTGTGATTATAAAACTGCCATTTCAGTACATGAGCTAAAGATACCTACCTGCCATTGTGAGTATATACTGATATTTTAGATATTAAGAAAAAATTACAAAAAATGGAGAAGTAAATACACAGGACAAAACTAAGGAGAAAATATTTTTTTACTTATATTGACCATATTGGGTAAAGGTTAATGTACCTTTCCAGATTTAATTATAAGTAGTCCTCTATTTTCCCTGCATTAAGTGGGTTGGATTCCACATAGCCATGACTGAATACACTAAAGATATATCAAAAAGGTGTTTTATATTTATGCTAATTTACAGAAAAGCCCCAAACTGTGCAACCACAATAGAATTACTTGTTTTACATGAAAAGAACTTGATTTGATGCAATTACCTGTGCATGCACACAATGCACGTGCCAATACAGTAAAATGGATCAGGCTGAAGACGAATATGTTATAAAAAAAAAAAAAAGTGTTTTTTTCTTTGGCCAGATTTGCTCCTTGAACAAGCTCATTGCAGTGAGAATTGCTTGGTGGCTTCTGAAAGCCACAATTAAGGATATCTGTACTGCAGTTCAATAGAATAAAGTAACTGCATGCTCCTTGTTTTGGTCTTTATTTATTCACAGTCTTGTCAATAAAACCTTCAAAACACAATGTATTATGAAAGGTGTTCAAATTATGGGTTGTTCATTCTGCTAGATTAGTTGACTGAGTCCAGTTGGAGTATTGCTCTGATAACATAGGTTCTGAATAATAAGGGAGTAACTGTACTTTTACACCAAAATGTTGTTGCTTTAATAAAAAGCAGTAAAGTAACACTGAATATATTTAATATGAAGCAAATACTACTTTGACTGTCCTCTTTCATAACTGTATTACTTTCCCTTCCTACCTTCATTCCACCTTCTGTCTAATATTTCAAGGATAGGAGGTGATTATAGCGCAAAGGGTATCTGTAGATGCCTGTACTCTGTTACTGACTTTGGAAACTGTGAGCCAATTTCAGCAGATTTTTGCAGAGGGATGAAAAAAATAACCAGTTGTGTACTGGAGTGAGGAAAAAAAAGTGCTTTTACAAGTTCCCTGACAACTAAGGAGAGCCAGTGTGACCTTGCACAATTCAAAACACCAGAAAATCCACCCCAAAGAGAGCCCTTAGAAATACTTCATTCACAGAGAAAGCTTGAACCAGAGTGCACAATCTGCTGTGAGATGAAGCCTGTGGAAAGCAAGAGTTATGAGTTCTCTCACCCCTTTCTTTTCTCTGCCCTCAGCGGGGTCTGACAAGCTTCAGGGCCCTGCCGATGTGTATTCTTTGGAGGAAGAAATCTTTGAAACCAAGGGGAAAATTTTCTTTGTGGAATTTGTAGTGGCTCTCTTGGAGCAGATTAACATAAAGGACAAAGTTAAAGCCCTCTTCTGGAAAGAATAGATACTTTAAAAAATGCTAGACTGAGCAATTAAGGCAGTGTAGGCTGTATACATCTTACTGGCTGCCAATCTATGAAACTGCTTCAGGAAGCAGACAATAATCCAGTGGGATTTTCTTGATATTTTTTCCAAAACAATTCATGGGCTAAAAAACCCATGCAAGAATGTGTATAATACTGCCTTGGTTTTGCCATGATGCCAGGTCATGGCCTTGCTCTTCTTTAGCGACTACATGCTTACCCTTTTCACCCCCAAGTCTGCTGGCGTGCTGATGACTTTGGGTTTGTTGGGGTCCGCTGCCCTCCTGGAGGCAGTACAAGGGGCAGCGGCTGTAGCTGTGGCCGTGCTACCGAGCAGAGAGGAGCTGCCCACAGGGGCTCTTTCTGCTCCCTCTCCTGGCATCATTACTGGCGTGGATGCTCACTCCCAATGAGAAGTGGTCACTTAGCTGGATTATGTAACAAACCTTTTCTGTTGTATAGCTAGTAGTTGTTCGATGAAGCAAACACTACACCGTTAAGGAAAAAAGCTGATGAAATAATGTAAAGTACATTACATTACATTTACCTTCACTGTAAAGTTTCCTACTGGCAAGGCTAACACTAGACAAATTTAAAACTAATGCTTAGCGTGAGGTGGATCCTTGTAGACTCAGTGGTCAAATTCATCGTGTCTTCTTTTTTCTTTATACTGTGATTGCTAGACCTGTTTGATGCAAGCTAAAAATAATAGCAGCAGTGAATTCCTGTGTTTGACTGTATGTTTTAATGAGAGATAAGGCTTGGCGTAACTGAGTCTGTATGATTATGGGATTCTGTCATATATTGCCATGTTAAATTGGAGCATCACCTCTGCAACGTAGTATGAAGTGATTGAAAATTCCATTTTACTATTTAGACTGAAAACAAAATGACATGTTGTTTATTACACTTAAGATATAAAATACAGACTAATAATATTTTTCGTATATTTTATTATATTTTTACAAACTTAGTTCACAAACCAAGTAATCATACACACAAAATTTGCTTTCATTTTTTCCTCATCCAATTAAACATTTTTTTTGTTATACTGCGTAATCTGAATAAGAGGTTACAATCAGACAACTATTATAACATTAAATGACTGATTACCCAACAGACATTTTCTGCTTGCTCACTTTAAGCTATGAGCTTTGCTTACAAAATCAAAACAATTATGAACTGGGCTGTTCATAATGAAATACGAGCTATTACTTCAATAAACTTGCTTCAGCTTGTACTTCAATGGCAGCAAACAGAAGGCATTATACCCATCATTAGACATTTCATTTATAGTTACGGAAGAATTCCCACACGTTCAGGCTTAAAGGTGCACAGTCAGAACATGTATTATTGTTCGTCCTACTAGCAGCAAGAAAATGGTGGTGCAGAAGTATAAAAGCAGCTGTACTCCTACACTGCAGCTCCTGTGGTATACACTGCAATAATGGAGTTGCTGAAATACAGGAATTCCCGGGAAAAAATACCACAATGCAAAGATATACTTGCGTTCATTGGAGAGCTTACAGTTCCTTTTAACCCAGTAAGGAATTTTTCTAACTTTTCTTGTCTGAAACTTTATGTTGGGAGCTACTCCGCTCGGTGAAGCTATCCTCTTTAAACCAAAGCGCCCATGCCCCCTACCCAGTTGGCAGAGAGGAACTGCTGCTTTTGAAGTCTTCAGAGGGGCCTTCAGAAGCTTTATGCTTGCATCTGACTTCCTTTGTTCCATGCAGTCTGTTTATTTGACTGCAAATAAAGTGCCATTTACAGACAGAAGTTAGGAAATGGATTTTTACTTGCCCAACTAATCTCTCATCGTGATCGTTAGGTCACAAAGTAGAAGTCTGTCACCAAAAGCTATTAAAATCCAGATAGTGAATTAGTTTTCTTTATTTCAAGATTCTTAAATTATCACAGTTCATTGCCTGAAGGCAGCAACAGATACTGAGTCTTTCCAGCCTAGAATATACAGTACTTTGAACCTAGATGCTTCAATGATTGGCACCCTTTTAATGCATAAGAGACCCTCTTATTCTGGCACAGGCTTAAAATAGGTTTGAAGCAAACTTAGCATTTTCTCTCTTTTTGGCTGCAAATGCTTGAATTTCTTGTTCTGAATACTGTATTTAGATAGATGTACAAAATGGATAAAAGATGTCCTTATAGTGTAAGCACTATATAAGATGGAGGAAAATGGCAGGAAAATGCCTAGTATATTATTGCAAGTATATACTAGCTGGGCCCAAACCAAGTAAGATTTGTGTGGAGTAGATGTAAAAATCGAAAACCTTCTAGTGATTATAAAAATGTGGAGTTTAAAATGACTGTGATTGAAATATGCTGAAACTATGGTTCGCTTGATAATGTTCGTGGTGAGTCAAAGTGTATTTGCCAGCCTTTATACTTTGATTTTGCAAAGCGGTCGTGTGCCAGGCAAAGCTGGTCCATTAGAATATTGCAGATGACAGTGTGTCTTCAGAGGCAGGGTTTTCTGGTTGATGTTCTGCTCTTTTCTTTTTGCTGTGCTTGACTAGCAGCCTGGCCAGAAAGTGAGGATGATAGAGGCAGTTTTGAGAAGAGACCTGTGCTCTGGCAGATGCTTTTCCCATTATTCCAGGTGGAAATTCTTGCCCTCAAAGAGCAGTGCTCTGATGCTGCAGTAGTGCGAATGATTAAGAAGAATAAAATCAAGCCCCAGTGGTAAATGGGAAGGATGAGTGAAACAGTTCAGTGAGGAGACAAGGATGGGAGGCTGTGGAGAAAAAAAAAAGCATTGCTCCCCTAAGCCATGGTGATGCCCAGAGAAGCTGCAAGGAGCTGAAGCATCCCCGGGCAGGGCCAGGCAGTCCCCAGTCTGGGGAATCTGAACCAGCACCGGGACTTCCCTTCAGGCTGTTGGTTGTGTCATCTGGTCTCCGTAGTTTTATCCAGTTCTGCAAATTTTTGCCCTAACTGTAACATTTAATAAAACCCTCACCTTGGACACAATTTGAAAGATCCCCCATGCAATTGCACCGAAGTTGCCCAGTGCACTTAAACAAAAGGCATTTAGCAAAGTTATCATTTGGGTAGCGGTGTGATTTGCTAATAACTGTGTAACAGAGTCCAGGCAGTCGAGAGTTTTTCTCTAGATGTCATTGGAGTCACACTGGAAATGTTTATCATTCTAGGATACTTTTGGCTCTTTATTCAAAAGCCAGGGTTTATTTCCATGTGCACCATGTAACTTGGAGAGCTATTCTTCTTCTGTATTTACATGTGGGATGGCATCGCGGTATAGTCTCCTCTGGCCTCTGAGAATGGGGTGCTGCTAAATTGTGCTTGATTTCTGACTGAGGATAACATAATTTGAAAACAACAGGACCAAAAATAAACCCAGGATGTGACATAAGCAAAATATTTTGATAAAATGCAAATATATTAGATCACAGAATTATTACTGGCAGTAGTCAATATCTATCTCAACTCCTCTTTTCCATCTCCCCAAAACCCAGACTTGAGCTATGAATATATGTGGTTGTGTTTAGTGTCAAAAATACTGCAAAACACAGAGTGATATGTCTGTACACATTCCTTTCTCCAGTCTTAAATAACATGACTCAGGAAATACATTTATCTCTAACAATGTTTCTCATGGAACTATACTTCTAGCAAAGGGTGATTGCTTGCTTTTCAGAGGCCAGCTGTAGATAGTGGTTGTTTGAAATAACTAACATATGATTTCCTGTTTTGAGTTAGTGGTAAAAAAGTAGTAACTGTGTGAGTTGTATTTAGTCTTCTGCTAGTAACGTTTGTGTTTTCTATTCTGTGGGCAAAGGTACAAAATTCATTGAAATTTTTTACGTGTCATGAACTTTGCCTGCAAACCTGCGGTTGTGATTTTACTGGTCTTGCTATGATATTATTGTTATCACTATTACAGCTGAGCTACTGTGATGGGCTGTTTTATGCCAGTGTAATCCCTCTTAACCTCTCTTCCAAAGCTGTTTTTGGGACCTGGAAGAGAGTGATACCAACAATGAGCTCTCTGCCCATCAAAACTAGAGAAACGCTTAGAATTTAAGCTTATATTTTTAAGATGCCAAAGATCGGCACGTGTCTCCTTAAACGTTCCCTGTTATAAGGGATTATCATAAGGGCTGCCACTTTACTTCACAATGACTCATACTAAGTAGCTATGGTGAGGCATGTTTTGTGTGTAGAGCAGATAAAACTCATTCTGACTGGGCACACAGGAAGGGAGGGGAAACATGAGGGACGTTCTTTAACCCATGAGCAACTTCATGAACCTGCCTCACCTGGGAAACTCAGACAGTAACTGCACAGTGCAACCACAGGTCATGATTTCTTCTGCCGCTGCCATTTTTGGTGGGTTGTCAGGAGACCTATGGTGTTCCTTAGCTGGGCTGTAGCTTGTTCCTGGGATCCCACTGTTGTGTCAGTCTTTCCACCTGAGCAAGGAGTTTTCTACTGCCAGCTCTTAGGGGACTCTGGCCCTTTTCCTGAAGCTTCTCCAGTGGACATTCTCCTAGATGCTGACCTGTAGCGCTTGATCAGAAAGCAATCAGGTCCTTTGTGAATGAGGAGTGGGCCCCTACACCCTACAAACTCATCACACTTAGGACCTTGTCCCCAGACCACACTGCCAGTTCCCCAAAAAATGGCATGGAGTGACATACCCTTATCTGTAGGCACACAAGTGCCCAAGGAAAAGCAATTAATACCATGACTGCAGCAAAGTGGGGTTTCAGTGTTAAGTGTCATGATTTATTAATGCAGTTCTATCTTGCATGTTTGTATTTCTAAGTTTTCCTGTTTGGACAACTGTTCAGACTGTTTGGACTGAAAACAAAGGCTTCTGGCATGATAATGAAATGACTCAAAAATGTAGATTTTCTGATGTGGTAGATAATCTGATTTTTGTTCCAGTGCTTCAAACATTAAGTTGAAGATAGTCCACTAGCATATAAACAGTATTAGCAGTTACAGTCAGTGCATTTTCATTTTAATGTATCTCACCAGGCTGTTGATGGGTTTTCTGTGCCATAAGCTTAACTTACGTCTTAAGGTAAAGGAGGGTAACAGACCTCTGAATCATATTTCTTGCCTCCCTTCAACTAAAACATTCCCCTTAGTAATGCTCCAACTTTTGTTAAGGCAAACAGTGAATGCGTCGTTGATCTGTGCCCACAATATTATGATACCTGTAAAGAGTGCTAGACAGGCGTTACGCATGGGCAGATTGGTACTGCAGGGAAAACACTGTTTTTTTCTTGCACATGTCAAAGGCTACATTTTATTTTCTTCTATCGGGGGAGCTGGCACAGATGAAGAGCCCTTTTCACTGGGATCAAGATTCTTCCTTAATTGCTTCTGTGATAATCATAATCTTTCTGTTAACAGGCATTCTTCATAACTGCTGTGAAGCTTACAATGTTGGGCTCCTAGAAGCAAAAATATTTTCTGGTCCATCAAGAGAGCAGTTTGGATATGCAGTTCAACAGTTTATAAATGAACAAGGCAAATGGTAAGCAGTTTGAACACCTTGTTGTATGTCCAGTTAAAAGATCAAGGAAAAAGTGTTGCAACTAGTTTTTCTTTTATAATTCTAAATTTCATTTAAATGCATTGCAGTTAATTCCTTTTTATATTAGAGTTACCTTTTTACTAGTAAATGCTTACATTATTACAACAAAACTGAAAATATTCTAAAGACGTATGCATGAGAAGGTTCAGGCTTTTTTCCTTTACACAATGTGGTCTGAGGTTGTTCTTTCTGTTAATCTTTTACTTTCATCTCCGTTACACCAGTTTCCTCAGACTCACAATTCCTGTAGAATTTTAGCTTTAATTTCATTCCTTCCTTTACGAATAGCAGCTCTGTTACACATACATAAAAGTGGGATATTTTTCCATTTTAACATGGTTGAGGTTGAAACAAATGATTAGGGCTGGGAAGTTCTAATTATGAACATTAAAATCAAGTGAACTTAAATTTGTATCATTTTGTGTCTGACATAGTATTGTCTTTGCTTCTCAAGGGATGGCATATTTGGATGTGTATCATAACACAATGCTAGCAAAGGCCTTGTGTCCATTGCATCTCTTCAGCCATAAAATTTGATGTGAAATCCACTGTTGCCACAACATTGTGCTTGATGAGTAATTAGTAAAATATTTTTTCTAGTAATGTTGATTTCAAAAAGAACTTTAAAATACTAACCCAGAGTAAGCCCATTTAGTGAAAAACAGGTTATTTCCTCTTCTGCAGCCTCAGCAACCACAAAGCTTAAGGTATCTCTCATGGTGAGGACTGTACGTCTAGAAATAGTTCAGTGGTACTCAACTACCTTAAGTCGTTATTTGTGTATACATGGTTTTAAGTCTATAGTAGAAAGTCACACAAGTTATTTGTATTATCATAAATGGAGACAACATTTTCAATCACAGAATTATAGAATCATGGAATGGTTTAGGTTGGTACGGACCTTAAAGATCTAGTTCCAACCCCCCCTGCCATGGGCAGGGACACCATCTGACCAGATGTGTCATTCTCAATAGATTGAAACAGTGTCAGAACCAAAATAGGCACAAACTGGCATGTTTGCTTAAGTGATGATGGACATATAGTAAGTAACTGAACTTTTTTCAGTAAGAAGAAAGACGTCAAAATCTGTAGTCTGTGGAAACACATGAGAAAATGTATTTTACAGTTAAAGTTTGGAAAAGCCCATACAAAAATACTGAGCTAGCTGAGACATTTATCTATAGTCCTGCACAGAGACACTGTGCGGTTGCGACTGCTTGCATATGCAAAGACGTAAGACTACCTAGATCACACTGCACCTATAGCATTACTGTGTTTACCACCAGCGACCAGGAGGAAAAACAAGTGGTGAGCAGAGCTGTATCCTCTGAACTAGAAGCTTGGCATTTTCTCTCCCTCCGTTGGGTCGACCCCCAATCTACCCCGACTCCTTGCCCGATCTTGTGGTGGCTTCTCACTGTGTTTCTGCTTGCTTTAATTATGTGTTTAGTCACCCATAGATCAGAGCTCTCTTTTTTAAAAACTTCTGTGTAAAGCCATTGAAGGAGAACAAGAATGTCTGCCTGAAGTGCATTGAATGCTTTGGCTCATGCATGGAGAAATTATGTCTTGTGTTTTATGCTTCTTGTAAGTTTTTCAATAAGCTTGCAACTGGAGCACTAGGTTCCAGACTCATGCAAGCTATTTACGTTTTGTATTTCTCTGTTTTATTTGTAATTCTAATATAAAAACTCCTCCACTACCACTTTCTTGAATAATGTGTGGTGGAGTTTGGGAAAGAAAGTAACTTTGGATTAACTTTTCCTACCTTCTCCCAACTGTATGAATATTATGAATCTGGGAAAGTTTCCTGTAGATAGGCACTTCATCATTTGTTCATTCACTTCACAGTGTCTGACTATATCTCCAAAAGTCAGGGGAATTTCATCAGCTCCTGTTTGAGTAACCGTGACTTGTTAGAGACTTTTCAGTGAAGAAAAGCTCTTTTCAGTCTTTCTCTCCAGAAGTCATTAGACAAGCTTGAAAAAAAGTCAGTCATGGTTTACTCTCTTGTTCTCTTCATTTCTAGGTTATTTTGTTTTTTCTTGGGACAACAGAGCTTTTTCTTGTGTGCATTATTTTGAAAAAAACCAAAACAGAACAAAATACTCAAGCTGTTCAGTAGGGTTAGTTTCTCCTATCAGCAATACAGATGCTGTAGTCCATGTGAAGAGTGCTTGTTGACATGGCTGAACTAAGAGTGAGAGCATAAGGCCTTGGATAAGACCTTACGCTCTCACTCTCACACTGAGCCTTGGATAAGGTCAGGATGCTGCTTTCTGTCAGAGGGGAGCATTTATCAGCCTATGCCTTCATGAAGAGATCATCATTGTGCACCAAGAGTGTGATAAGCTTGAAAACTCTGTTCAAGGCATAGTGGGGCTGCTCACCACATCAAACACTGCTGGGGTGGCACCCCTCTTCAAGGGAGAGGTTATCCAGAATCTACGATACACCAGAAATTTTATCACTCCCTAGACCTTGCCTCTGTTAATAAGATCACATGGTGCTATATTAAATACAGCATTAAAAATCCTCCTGTACTCTCTCAAAGAGGAGAAAGGAGAGATACAGAAAAACCAGCAGATGCTAGTTATATTATTGAGCTGTATTTCTGCGAGGTACATCTCCTGAGGCAATAAGGGCTATAGAAAATAATAAAAAGAGGATAATTTTTTCAGAATTGGGACCGCATGCAGCAGTATGTTATCACTTTTCCTTTGAGACGAGTTCAGAGAGAAGAGGGAAGACAGCCCAACCCAGCCTGCTATGGAGGGGGCTGGTATGTGTTGGGAAGCTATGACACAAACGAGCAAGGGAGCCCTTTTTGTATAGAGTCAGATGATCCAGGATAATTGGACACTGGTCTGCTGTGCATTGATGGCATGTGACGCTCATAAATAAGGACAAACTTGCAAGTCAAGCACAGCTCAAGCTTTTCATGGTGTCTGGTGGGAATTTCAAAACAGGAGCTCTTTAATGAACTCAAGGAAAATTGTGAACACCAAAGAAACTCATCAATTAGAAAAGTTTAGGCGGTCCACCACACAAGTAATTAGCCACAACAGAAACATCATTCAGTTTACGCTCTGGTTCTCCCTGTCATGAGATTATCTGTATTTGAACCTTAAATTGAGACAAAATTCTCTGTTATTTTATAAACATAATCTTTTAGAAAGGCGGATTCTGCCCTCTCAAGTTCGTCTTGAATGTGCGTGCCCGGAACAGCATCAGATAGTATGTTCTGCAAAGATAACAGTGCTTACTCCATGCTGAGATTTGGTTTTATATCTGTCTTGTGAGGAAGATTAAATAGTGTTATATAGCTGTTAAAATGCTTTTTCCTACCCATATGTGTCTTCAGACTGCGGATACATCACACAACAGAGCTAAAATGTGTCTGCTGTTGAGGTACTGTTTGGTATCAAGTTGCAGCCACCCTGCTCAGTTGTGTCTGTGTGCTTAGGATTTGGAATTTTTGAATTTCGTTTTGGTATTTATATTATGAAGTTTTTCTTTTTTAAAATATTTTGTTTCATTCCATATCATGTCAGTAATGACACCTTAATATGCACTACCCTTACTGATGTACCACATAATGATGGCACTACTAAACAGTTTTAAAAATCATTGCATACTCCTCGCTAGTCATCAAAGCCCAGCAGCCTTTCTCCTAAGGTGTTGTGTTGCTGCTTCAGACTAAAAAGGTGTTTTGCTGAAAAGACACATTTTTGCAGCAATTTCTGCTGAAATCAGTACATTTTTGAAACCTTCTGATTTTAATGAGTAGGATAATTTCTGGCAATTTTTTTTTTTTTTTTAAAAACCAAAATGCTGCCATGGTTACAGCTCCATCTTTTCAGTGCCAGCACCACGGCTAACATTGAGTTCCTTGCCCAGATTGTGCTTCCCCTGACTGCATGCCCTACAGTTTGCCTTCTTCCTGCTTGGAGAAGCAGCTCTGGCTTCTGTCGTCTAGGCCTTTTAAGTTTGTCAGTCAAACTCTCTTGCCATAGCTCACTGTAGTTTTTGAAGTTTTGAGTCTTCTGTTCAAAGGATTCAAAGTTTTAGATGGTGATAAGTGTTTTAGAGTGTGCAGACAAGCATCTATGAGAGTGAAGAGTTTTCTGGTCTTCATATCTATTCATCACTTCCTGTAATTGTAGTGAAAAAGAGCAGATGATTTAAGAGGTTCTTTCTACTTTTATTTTCCTATTTCCTATTAGCCGTCTTTGTATTTTAAAAAACACACTAAAAAGCAAATGCATGAAAAGAAGAAAAAAAAAAAAGAAACCAGAAAATATAAAACATGGTCTGACAACAGCTGGGAATTCAGCCCTTCACCATGAATTCTGATTTTTTCTGCTACATCACACTTTGTCAGTTACTAGCTTTGTCATGGTGTAATTTCCCAGAAATAATTCCTGTTGCACTTTGATCTGCCACTCCTGCGGCCTGTGTGGTATGGCGTTGCCGCTGAACTTTATTTGACTTCATGTGGTTCCATTGCTTTGTATACAATGTTGGAGACTGCTTAAGGACCTGAATAAGAAAATCAGTGGCAATATTACATGCTAATCACAATAGTATTGTGTAAAGACAGTCTACAAGGACACATAAGGAAGTTTTGTAAAAATAAATATTTGACTCATGGCTGAAAAAGACCCTTCATTAATACACTAGACATGATACAGCTTATTTGGAAACAAGCATTTTCAAGTATTTTAGTACTCATTTCTTGCATTCTTTCCCAATAAATTCTGTTTCACTGTGCTTCATGTGCATCCTGTTTAATTACAGTAAAAAAATATTTTTGTAGTTAGCAGGATGATAGCCAGATACTCTATTGCTTTCTTCACTTCCGATTTTTCGGAAAGATACACATGCATTTTTCCAGAGCAGTATTGTGTAACTCTCTACTGCAATGGTTTATGTTAATTTTCAAAGGAAAGTAGGACTTGCTAATTTCTAATGCAGATTAAAACTTGTATTAAGCTTAAGTAAGGCTCAGGATACGAGAGAAATAATAATTATTTCCTAGGACCATTAAGATTGGCAACTAAAAGTAGAGGGCTAGGCTTGGCAGAAGTTGGTTAATAACTTTTTCTCAGGAGCATATTGATGGCAGGTTAGACTAGGTAAGTCAAATAAGGGAATGGTCTTAATAGCTCTGTTCATTTCTGAAAATCACAGTGTCAGTAATAGTTCTACGTGTTAAATTCTGTGTATGGAGTGGCATTTTTTGGCCTACAGCATAGTTACAGCATTGAGATTCATGGATCCTACAAATCTATAAGAAAGGCTAATACAGCAAAGGGGAAGGTAGTATAATAACTTCCAGTAGAGTATGAGGAATGCAAGCTAAATGAATGACAAAATTAAGTTTGCTGTGGGCACAGTTGGCATAGATTTAGATTTGGGGTTAAAATTAGAAGAGCTTGGCTTGTTTGGCTTACATTTTTCTGTTTGTACCACACAACAGCTACAAGGTTAGTTTTAGGGCTAGTGAAAGTAAAATACAGTTGTGAATATTAAGTTCTAGAAGTGGATTGGGTATAAGAGTGATGGTTCCTTGGTATAAATAGGTGTCTGGGTTGGAATTAATGTCGAGGTTGGGGTGAACAGGAGTTTCAGAGCCCACATTACTACAGAGCAGTATAAAGCCCATGGAGTGAGCGCAAATATGCATGCTGAAAGGGAGAGAACTGCTTTTTCTAAACTCTGTGGATAGTGTTTGTCTCTAGTTTATGCTAATAGGAAGGATGAGGGTTAGAGTTAGGCTTGGATTTGGCAACAGCTAGTGCTCAAGTATGCTTCTCCTCCTCTTCTGCTCCTCACGTTCTCACTCTTGTAATTGAAAGTATGTGCTTTGGCCTTCAGGATAACCCATGGCTGCAGAGCGATGCCGGTGTGGTGCAGAGATTTATGATGAGTTTTATGACCAGATGGAGTGATGCAGGGGGTATTTCCAAGAGTCGTTAGGGTCATTCTTTGAACAGTAGCTATCCTCCTGCAGGGACTCTGAAATAAATTTGCCTTCTGGGAAACTTAGAAAAGACAAACAAGTATTTTTAAATGTAGACAGTATAATGTTCAGCTTGACAGTTAATGCTGAGAAGCTGTTCCAATTTCAGGTATTACATATGCAGTGCTGCCATCCTTTTAAAAACTGTTTTCCATTTCCGTGAAAACTGTTAGCCGTTTCTCTCTCCCATCAGCCCAGTTAGCATTTTATAACTGTAAATAACTTGGGATTACCTAATAAGGGGGGACACTGTAACACCATGCTGCCTTCCTGTCAGTCCCTATTAACCAGCTGCAGCTCTCTATGTCACTGCAAGTGTTTGCAGGTTGTATCATCTATTGGCACGTGACCAATGGAGTAGTTTCTCGTGACCTCTGGTTATTTGGTCCTGAGCTATGGTGGTTCTGGTTTCCACTCTGCAGAAAAGGCTATATTCCT
The DNA here is from genome assembly GCA_004023745.1 of Recurvirostra avosetta. Classification (NCBI taxonomy): domain Eukaryota; kingdom Metazoa; phylum Chordata; class Aves; order Charadriiformes; family Recurvirostridae; genus Recurvirostra; species Recurvirostra avosetta. The sequence continues at coordinate 30,313 of SAYO01025234.1, forward strand.
CAGAAAATAACAAGAACATCAGAGGCCTCCTCACAGCTAGTGTAACATACACTGTTTTTATATAGAGCAGTATTTATATGAACCTGAATTGCAGGTTTAGAGATGCTAAAAGTACACAAAATCCTGTTCCTGCTGCCTGCATAATCACTGTTTTTCAACAAGGTAATTGAGAAGGAGGTATGTATTTTTAAAATATTCCTACACACAGAAAATAGAATCTGAAGTTACCCCCAACCGAACTGGTAAAATGGAATAACAGAATAATTTGTGGTCTTAAGTTTGTGTTTAATTGAGATGAAATGAACTAAAAAAATGCAGTTAGCAGTTAGCCTTTGAGAAGGCTAAAAAGGACTCAAACTCTTGCTTGTGCATGTAAATCTATGTATTTTTATCAAAGCCATTTTATTCAAAGTAGTTATAAAATTGCAGCAGTAAAATCAGATGGTCCCTAGAAAGGTAACACGATATATAGCAATTGCTTTGAAACACAATAATTTCATAAAATGTGTTCTCTTTATAGTGCAAGGTATTTGCATTATCTACCTATAAAATTTTAGAGGACAACAATTTTGCTTTTAGCAACCTATTGACTAATTAAAAAAGATGGTTTCTTATGAAATTCCGCATTCTGTACTGGAGTGCCATTGCTTGCCCTTTTACTGTCCCATAAATGCATTAATTACTACCATAGACTGTTCTGCTGCTGGAGCAAATACCCACAGTCCCTCCTTTCTAATCATCCGTTTCATTTTTCATATCCTTTGAGATCATCTTCTTATAGTCATGTCTTGCCTTACCTTATTTCACTGCACATTACACTGTATGAAGAGTTGTCCTTCTCTTCCAGCCCTAGACAGCCCTATACCATCTGGTGGCTTCACTTGCTGAGAGTTGTGCTGAAAAATAGGTGTTCTTATGCAGTATTCCCAGGGGCTGAATTAAGCTGGTTTAGTGAAGGCTTTCAGATAAAAATTAAAGGGGTCTTGTGGAGCAGATACGGGAGCGGAAATCTTATGGTAGATGAAGGAATGAGTCAGAGAAAGTGAATCACTTTGTGTTGGAGGCACAAATTATCATAAGTCTTGACTTTCTTGTTCAGGATTAAATACTTCACGCAGCAGACTGTTATCACCTGCAGTAGTTTCTTTCTCACTCAGTGTTGTCAAGGTGTGGTAGTGTTCACGCTCAGACGTAAGCATGTGACTGTTGCTGAGCAGATCCTGGAGGAAACACTTCTTAACAGTTAAAAAATAACTTAAAAGGCATCAGTGAACTGTTAACTGACAGGACAGTAATTTTTTTGTGTGCATCTGTATATATTAATAATATATTAATATTAATATTCTTATATTAATAATCTTTGCCGTGTCTCTTCTGACACTACGACATAATGTCACAGAAACAACAGTATACGTATCTGAGGCGTCCCAAATCCCCAGAGGCTTCTCCACCGAAGTTGCCCCTGGTGAGCCCAGTGTGTTAACATGCAAGTGACGGTGCTGCACAGCTCTGGCGCGGGCTCCTGAGCGCCTTAGGGGCTGCGTCTGGTAAAAGCCTCTTTACCTGTTACCTACAGTGTGTGATGCAGTAACGCTGCTGGACTTTTCCAGTGTCAGTGAAGACCTAATGAAGTTCCTGTTACTTCAGGTTGTTGGTCGGTTCACCCTGGAGTGGCTATCCGGCTAACAGAACTGGAGATATCTATGCGTGTCCTGTTGGTACGTCCAAAACCACCTGTGAAAAATTGAATTTGCAAGGTAAGTTGTAAAAAATAATGTCTTGATATGGTTGCTCAGGTTTTTCCTCGTTTTTGTGCCAGGCCAATCTACTTTATTAAATCATTTCTTTCTCTCTGCATAGTGTCGGTCTCTGTCCTGCGTGTGTTTGTGCGTGTAAGTGTGCCGGTGGGACTCGGTGCCAGCTCCTGGTGGCACCCGTGTGGGTGTGAGTGAAAATCGGTGGCTGCCACTGGAGTCGGGGCCATGGTCCCAGCGGCTGGAGCTATTGGGGTCTCAGCCTCAGCTGCTGGAGCAGCTGGGGTCTTTAACCTCCAGCCGTGGGGCGGAAACCGGTATGTGTCCCAAAACCAGCTGCTGGGTGGGACCGGGGCCCCGTGCCGGTGGCTGGAGCGGGGCCACGGGTCACAGCCCGGGGGCCTGGTGCCGGCTGCTGGCAGGGCGAGCGTCTATGCCTTCCCCAAACCAGGCCTACGTGTGGGTGTGTGTCCACTAGCAAACTTTTGGCTGGACCGTTGTGTGTCTGTGTGTCTCGGGCAGGTGCCCAGCTTCACCACTGGCGCCGCCTCCCTCAGCCCGGGCAGAGGCCCCGGGTCCCCGGGCACCGGGCTGGGCTCACACGGCCAGGCAGGAGGGTCCTGGGCCGGAGCGGCTTGGGGAGGCCACCACGCTCTTAATGTCACCTAACAGTTGTTACGTTCTCATTTTGAATAGCACTTGGTGAATATATATTATATGGAGCCTTTTCTGCCTCTGTGTGTTTGCAGACTGAGTATAAAATGGGATTCGCTTTTGGATACAGTGAAAATACAGGGCAGCGAAGTATGCTGAGATGCCTACTTTGTGTTTATTTGTGGTGCAGACCATTTCTGTCCTCCAGTTGCTCCTTCCAGGTTTTTGTCTAAAGCCTGTTACTGGATCAGAGTCTGATATCCTGAGGAATGTAACCGTAGCTGCTCCGCTGCAGCTACTCAGCCAGCCAAAAATACTGAATAGGTAGACATTTTCTTCCTCTCTTTTGCCTCCAGCTCTCTTGAGCGCAGGTACACTAAATGGCCATACTTAATTCATGTCTGTAGTTAATGGTTAGCAAATTTTTGACAAAGATTAGTATTCGTTTCTTTTGTTTCAGACGCAGCCATTTGGAAGAGGCGTCTTAGATTCTGAAAAATCAACTTTTAAAAAGGAATTCTAATTTACTATATTGCTTCAACATCTTATTTACTAGTCTGTCATTACTTAATCTCTTTTTATTTCAGCTTTAATAAATATTCCAAATGTGACTGAGATAAAGGAAGACATGAACCTTGGCTTGACTCTGATACAGAACTCAAAAACAGGAGGATTTTTGGTATGTATACAACGATGTATTCAGTACACATAGAAATTCCTGAGGAAAATGATGAAACTAGAAATCACCATGTTTTTTGATAATTCCAAGCTGAATGTATTTTATTATGCAGCATAGATTAATAGGTATTTCACATATTTTTAAATATTCCATCCCACTGTCATTACTTAAAGTCCAAAATCAGGAAAATTACTAATTCTCTCCTTCATCATTTATCTAAATATCCTATAGAAGGACACATAATTATAGAGTCTGTAATTTAAGTCAGACAACATAGGCAAGAATATTTCCACCATGGACATCTTTAAGGCAGTAGTATATAGTTCTGACTATGCTTTCAAAAGACAGTATGGGATGTCTCCTCTACCATACACACTTGCACAATGACTTTTCTCCTGAGATGTTAGGATGTCTGATCCTGTGGATCTGCGATATGTTTTATTTGGTTAGTGAGCTGGAGCAGGATGCATTTTCCATGTGTGTATTCTGCAAACAACTCTCCTTGGAGCCTGTAACACAGATTTCATAATTGAAAGGAAGTTAACACCTGTTTAATATGCTTTTTTTACAATCTTATCTGTAAGCTGAAAGCTTTTGCAGCGTAGGTGTTTTCCAGTTTGATGTATACATTGCAGGCATGTGCAGTAATTAAGTGAAACAATAAAATACAGGGAAAAGAGCTTTGAGGCTCACTTTAAGTCTTGCATCTTCCTAGTAATCACAAAAGTATTCAAATGTTTATTATCTTCATTACCACATAGCCCAGTTCACTGAAGTACTTAAAAGCAGGTCTAATTCCAACCTTTCCAGCAGCTCTTGGAGTTAGTAAAGTTCATCATAACTCCAAAATACAGCAACAGTGCTCTTCTTGATTGTTTGTTTGAGAAGGTATTGATTTAAAAAAAATCTTACTCTGTCTCTTGGATAATACCTTTAATTACTGTTAATAGTGTCCTATGCATACCCACTTTTAATCACTATCAGTAATTGCAGTGATTTAAAATGTCTCATGCAGAAAAATTTGTATTTTCTGATAATACTTGAACTTCTCTCAGTCAAAAAGAATTTCCTGATCCACACATTATTGATTGACAAAAAAAGTTGAATGCTAAGACATGAATAGTTAGCCGTGTCTTTGGCGACAGGAGTTCTTTTTGACATAAGAGAATGGGGTACTGGCAACAGGTGCTTACCTGTGAGTCAGCCTCAACAAGTACCGAAAGCCCCATGACTTAGTTGTGTCAAGAACTGGAATACAAGCAGAGATTGTCTGCTCATAACTGCAAGCTGCTGCCAGCCAGGATTTTGCTCCGAGATGCCGTCTCTGGCAGCTGGCCTCTGTGATGGGCTCTTTGGGATACGCTCAGGGCGTCCTCCTCCCAGCTCACTGTGCTCCTTCCTTCTGCAGCTGCTTCTCTCTCAGCCTCCGTCCGCTTTCAGCAGTCTGTGCTGCATCCCTGGGCTGCTTGGCTGGAGCATGACCCAGCCTGGTGTGTCTGTGTCGTAGCTTGTAAGTCCTGCTGGTTCAGCCGTTTGATGCCATGTGATTGCTTCCCACAGGTATTCTAAGTAGAGGGCAGTCATTTCTACACGCTCATTACATTTTTCTGAGGCATGCTTAGTCCTGTTGGAAAGATGCTTAAGAATTTCACTGATGGTTAACAACTTTTTTCTGGATTTCTGATCTAAGTTTCTATCAGTTTGTTCTTGGGACAGTGCCGTGCCTTTAGTTGAAAGTAACAGCTCCCATCTCCCTGCACGTAAAATCTTCCTTCTGTATTTAACATCCCACTGTCATTCTCCTCTGTCATTTGCTGTGATAAACAAACAGAGGTTTTTAGCTGAAATGCGCTTTTTAAAATACACCTCTCTCAAACATGAATGACCAGATCTATGCTGTATTCCACATGAGTCTTTCCATGGCACTATATAGTGTATTTGGTATTTCCCTGTCTCAACTGCAAGTGCTTCTTGTCACGTATCTTTAGGTCATAATTTGCTTTGCATGCTGGTTGCATGCTTATGGTCACCCTGCAATCAGCCAGTGCCTAATCCACCTGCTACTCTCTTCCACTCAATGAACTCCAAGTTTATTTCTACCTTTCTTAGCATTAGTCCTTCAGAGCAAGTCTATGCCCCTTTCTAATATTCCACTTTTCAAGTTCATCACTTCTTGATATGTCATCTTCCAGTTTTCCCCTGCATTAATGATGCATCTTAAATTTCTGACTTTAACAATGCAAGAACATTGGAGCTTTTCCCTTTTTTGAAGTGAAGATCAGCAAGGTTTATTAGAACATTTCTATTTTTTGCTCCAAGATTAACATCACAATTTTGAGTTACCACTAATACAGAAGAAAACTAGAAAATGGGCATTGAGATTTATCTAAAAAGCACTAAATCAAAAATGAACTAAAGACTAGTAACTCCTCCTCCTGCTTCATAGTTAGCGGTAAAGATGATTTATTTTGTACCTTTCACTGTTGTAAATATCTGTCTTTTCCAATAAAACTAATCATGCCCCATGTAGCAGCTAAAAAAAGCACTTCTCTCAGGAACAAATAACATAGATACACTTCCTTTCTCTTGTCTAGAAGATCTGCCATCTTGTCAAAGATGTTTGGATAGTTTGATGTAGTCTACCACTGGTAAACCAGTGTGTGAACCGGTGTGTGATTTAGCTCATTTTCCATTTAATTGTGCTTTTAATTACCTTTTTTCCAGTATTCTTGAGAAAAGAGTAATACTGCTCTCTCCTCTCTTCCTAAATAGAGTTGGTGCGTTTTCTGTTTCCCCGGCTCTCGCAACTGCATAGGGCAATCAGAAAGTATATGTAATGAAGCTATCATTTCTTTCAGAACTGTTGGGCAGAGGTTATGTAGAGGTTATGTTTTTTTTCCTTGAGTTCCTAACATCCTAACATGATTTTCTTTTAAAAAGAAAATCCCTCCCCCCAAATATCCTCACGACAAATACTGTCTCAGTATCTTTTATCTAGGTACTTTTGTAAAAATCCTTCTAATATCAGAGGTGCGGCTGTCATGCAACCAGCTGGTTGATCCAGCTGAAAACATTTCTTACAGAGATTATTTTCAGCAAAGAAGCAATATTATTTTCCCAGGAAGGCAATGAAACATGTAGTCAAGGGGTATGTGAGGCCAGGGACAAATTTGTCCCTTTAGCTGCAGCTAAATAGGACAGTGCATACTGCAAGGCTTCACCCTCATTGGAGATGAAGTTTAACTTGTAAATATTTTGGCAAAGTGAATTTCCTTTGGGAACAAGGCTTCTCAAATTAATAAGTGTGTGTGTGTGTGTGCGCACTGATCACAAAACTCTTCAGTCTGGTCACGCTACTGGTGGTAATCGGACGTACCGCAAGAAGGGCTTCTCGCTGCGTTTGCAGCGACCTGCATGCTCGTGGCTCTGATGCCACCTCCTGGTTAGTGGAAGTATTTTTCTGCACGCCTGTAAGCGATGTGCAAATACCAACCGTAGTTTTAACGCAATAGTTTGTAGAGCAGGTGGCTTAAAGCAGCACAGATTCCTTGTGGACCAAGTCATACTCCCTAGATGCTATAGCTGCGCACAGTATGAAGGGGGCAGCTTGCAGAAGGAGGCATTGGGATGATCACGAATAGAAAATCTTTTTAATGAGAAAGTCTATGAAAGGGGTTACACTGTCACCGTGATTGCAAGAGATTTGACCTGATAACCCAGGAGGGCTTCTCTGATCCTATATGCCTGTAGTCCTGCTTATTGTGCTTTTGTATATGGATATGGTGAGACAAGTATTTGTTATTTTTATAGTTTCTTTTTGTTGTTATTTTTAAAGACTTGTGGTCCCTTGTGGGCACAGCAGTGTGGAAGCCAATACTATGCAACAGGAGTCTGTTCTGAAATCAGTCCAAGTTTCCAGATCCTAAGAAGCTTTTCTCCTGCTGTTCAAAGTAAGGCAACATGTGCAAAACAGATTCAATTTAAAAAAAAAGATATCAAACGAAATCAAGATACGTTGTGTTGGGGACTTTTAATTTGGGATTTTAAAAAAAAAAGCGTGTGCAAAAAGCAAAGTCCTGTGATTCACATATAAGGACTGACAAATCGTCATCCAATGCTGATACAAATATGGACTCAGTCCTCTGAATTCAGAGGCATTGCACCAGTGCAGGTTCAAAATCTGCATATGTGTCTGTTGAGTCCTCATTCTGGCAAAACCTTCCTGATCTGAAGTGTTGCCTGTGTGAAACCTAAATACGCACCACTGGATTTAGCCAAAGAGTTGAAAGTATATTGAGACTGAAAGTGCATTTAATCTCGAATTTTATTTTTGTTTTAGAGTGTTCCTCTGTCATAGATATTGTGGTTGTTTGTGATGAGTCAAACAGCATTTATCCCTGGGATGCAGTGCGGGCATTTTTGAAGAAATTTGTACAAGGCTTAGACATAGGCCTTAACAAAACCCAGGTAAGTCAAAGACATCTTTGAGAAAGACAAACACAAAAAAAGAGGCAACAGGTTTTATTAGCAGTTTTAAAGGAAACCAAGTGTACTGTAGTGTAACTAGACTGCCTCCCCCAAACCCACAGATTACGCAGTTGTCCTGTATCTTTCAGTATTGAGTTTTTTATCTCACAGCTAACCTATTTCAAAAGGGATTAGTGATTTGATTCAAAACATAAACCAACTGAAGTAGAAGTCCACGCTATATCTAGTGGAGTCAGATCTCTTTCATGCATTAGGTGTAAAAGTAATTAAAATGTTTTCTGTGGGGATGTGGTAAAAATAGAACAGATTTTTTATGGGCTTTTCATACAGCTTTTACTTTCCAACTGCTGCATCTTTAAAATAGGAGTTTTTCCTGCTTGGTTACTGTCTGATCTTTGAGTTCTTCTTTCCTTTTAATTTGGTGATGGTAAGGAAAATTTTACTGCCTTTTTTTTTTAAACATTTTCTGTCTTTACAGTTGTCCATTTTCCATAAACAGTTCTGGGAACAAAGACTGGGGCACTGGAAATCTCTCTCCCAAAGGCTGCTTTCTTCCTTGGGCAACTTTGGAAGTGAGGTGCTTAAAAGCTGGGCTTCGTGCTCAGTCCTTTCTGAAGCTCACCTTTAGTATCTTCTCTTTTTTTCTTTCATACTAAATGTACATCTTAGCATGTGTCTTTAGCTTCACCTATTACAAATAAATAGGGTTTACAGTGCTGTCAAGTAACTAACCTTTAGGATTTCCTTATAAGAGACCAGATTGAAGTGCTGTCAGCTTATAGAATTTTTGCTATTTTCTCATTTTTCCCAGAGCTCCCTGTATTATTGCTATCTGTCAGTTCTTCCAGAGGTAACCAAGCAAACATTTAATGCCCACTATTTCAGATTGTTTGCATTAACATATTGTAGTCCATAATAAATGACATAAGGTGCAAGAGCATTTTATCTTTCTTTGCTTTCCAGACATGTTAATATTAATTGGTTTTATATGCATTGAAAGAAAATTATAACCCCATGTGCATCTGCAGATCTTTTACTCCAACCTGACATATAAGTAAGCATCGTGATTCTATGTAACTGATTGTAATGCATGATAATCTAACATAATTTCTTTATTGCACAGGTGGGTTTAATTCAGTATGCTAATGATCCGCGTGTAGTGTTCAACTTGAATACGTATCAAACAAAGGATGAGGTTGTTAAAGCAATGGAGGGAACGTATCAGAAGGGAGGAGATCTAACTAATACTTTCAAAGCCATTGACAATGCAAGGTAAAACACATCGATGATTACTGTGCAATTATTGTAGCTTACCTTACAAGGCAACAGTCACATCCTGAATTTCATTCCCACTGGGAGTGCACATGCTCAGAGCCTCTGAGGAGGTTCCCAGCGCCAGACAGAATCCTTCTGTTATGTTTACAGTGCCCGATACAGGCAGTACAGGGATACAGAAACCAGACTTGCTGAAAAGCATGTCTTTAACTTGGTTTAAACTCTACACGAAAGTAGTTCTGGTACCCAACGAATTCTTTGGGCTGTCACAGATGTCTAAACATGTCAGCGCATCGAACACCATGGACAAGGTTTTATGAGAGATACAAAATCATTGAAAGAAGTAATGTTTATTCCAGGATTCAGTGGGACCAGTAACATTCATGTTTGCAGGTCAGGCTTTGGTTGATTGCAGAGAAAATAAAATCTGTCTGTTGTCAGTATATCACTGCAGCACCAGCAGCATGAAAAATAGGAAACACTTAAAACAATGTACCGTGACTCTGAATACCTATACAAACCAGATTTGTTTCTCAATAGGAAGATGCTATTTTGCAGTTGAATCAAGGACAGAACTCTAGGCCAAAATACATGCTGAATCAAATCGCCATGAAAATCATATTTAGGGACAGACTCAGCCTTCAATGGAGTCGGTATTTGCAGTTGAGGATGATTTTGTTGAGGAACCTTTTATTATTATTACTCTTCCCCTTTTGTTTGAACGTGGTGGAGCTGATTCCTGGCTACTCGGGTGTTAGAAAACATTAATAATTCTGACAAAAAAAACATTTTATTTAGAAATATTTGTACAAAAAAATACTGGTTTTCCTGGAATGTACATTTGCATCAGAAATACTATCCAGTCCTACTTGGTTTTAGGTTTTTTTCTACTTCCTTGATTACATTTCTGATGGCTCTTTGAGCAGTGCTTTGAGAAGAAGCTATCAGGAGCATAACTGAAATTCTTATTGCAGATTGTTAATTTCTGAATACGAAACACTATAGATGTACCTTGTTCTAAGTCAGTGATCGACATACTCATTACAGTATATATACCAAATACCATCCATTATAAATTGACATGTGTTAAATCCAATATTTTATAACAGACAGTATGCCTTCTCACCTGAATCGGGAGGACGTCCGACAGCCACAAAAGTAATGGTTGTTGTGACGGACGGCGAATCGCATGATGGCTCCAACTTGAAAACAGTGATAGGTAAATGCAATGAAGACAATATAACCAGATTTGGCATTGCTGTAAGTAATACTATAATTATATATATTACTGCAATTTTTGAAATATCATTTTGTTGTGTGTGTGTTACACTGGTGAGACTGAAACTAGGTGAAATTAATCTTTATGAACTAGTGAAATATTGGTCTTCTTTAACTGGCTGAAAAAGCAAAAACCGTACTACCTGAGCAACTTCGGTGGTTTTCTCCTTTGCCTTGGTTTATGTCTTTTTCGTATCTGAGTGGTCCCTTGTACGGGAATAGAGTCTGATAAGCAGTTCAGTAATATGAATGAAATTTTTTTTTTTTTAATATGTGGAATGTTTACTTAAAAATACACAAGCAAAGGGAGTAATATCATGATTTCCTTCACTCTTCTTATTTTTTTCTTTTTTACCCAAGGTTTTGGGATACTTAATCAGGCATGAACTTGATACTAAAAACTTAATTAAAGAAATCAAAGGAATTGCTAGTCATCCAACAGACAAGTATTTCTTTAATGTGTCATCTGAGGCTGCTCTACTGGAAGAAGCAGGAACACTTGGAGAGCGCATTTTTAGTATAGAAGGTAAAATACTCAATGTCTCTGAAAAATTAGACCTGATTCTCCCAGCTGATGAGCTAAGGATTTTATTTAGCTTCACCTTAGTCTAGTACTGTGAAAATGAGGGTCAGTTGGAGCTGCGGGCTGCTCCCTGCTCCCCAGCTGGGCTCTGGTTTGTACAGGTGTTCCCCCAGCTACTCCACCCTTAATGAGCCTGAGCTTTAGGTTAGTTTCTGCAGTTTGTGGGAAATGCTCCCCAGTTGCTGAAAATTTCAGTCAAGTCCTGGGCATCTGCCGGGGGCTTGTCCGTATGCATCCAAATGTATTCAGAGCTATTACCACCAGAGAAGTAAAGGTATCTTTATGCTTGTCAGATTCACTTGTGTTTTTCTGTTAAAGCAAATCAGAAGACTAGGTTACTGATTACAGAACTGAAAAACAACAGTAATGCAATTTGTGTGGTGTTTACCAGGCACTATCACTAGCATCACCCACTACCTTCGGTGTACTGTTTGGGGGAAGGTGCTGTAGAGGCGGCTTAGAGGCACTTCGTCCCCCCCAAAAGCCAGCTCTTTAAAGTCAAATTTAGACCATGCTTGTGAGACTTGTGATCTGCTCTCAGACCTCCCTAAGGAGCCTTTAATGGCTGCAACCTTCCTGTGCTCAGGATGAAATCTTACCTTCTCTTTCGCCTCCGTCTATACTTTACCAGACCTGTGCTGCTAATCAAGTCAAGGGGATTGCGTGAGCTCCCTGTCTTGGGTTTTTTGTACTCCCATTGAATTCCTGTTACCTGAGGTCCATCTAGCTTAGGAAATACTCCTGCATGTCACAGTATTTTTCAGGACGATTACAAAAGTTTTGTAAGTCCTATATGATAATAAGCATTTATCTGAAAGTTGTGAATATGCAGCTGTTGAAGCTGCTAATTTCAGAGTATTATTAGTGCTTCCTAGGAACGTGAAAAGAGACTAGCCAGAGTGACAGTACTGTGCGGACTGATTCCAGCCATCTTTATCATCATCTTCTGCCTTTTTTTGGAAGAGACTCATAGCATCATGGTTCCATCTGACCAATTTGCCATCAAATCCTCCAAATATTCTGCACTTTATTAACTTTCAGCTTTCCGCTTTTTATAAATGTTGGAAATGTTTTAGCAAAACTGGTGGATTTGGAAAAAATAACATACAGTCCCTGTATAGCTACACTCAAAGGCAGCAATACTGGATCTATGGGATTAACCATATGTGAATATTTGTTTTACCAGGTACAGACCAAGGTGATACATTCCAAATGGAAATGTCACAGGTGGGCTTCAGCGCATATTACTCACAAAAAAAGGTATGTGAATTTAATTATTTAGTAATACAAATAGACGTAATTACGTAGACATGAATGCCTAGAAGTGCAACAAAATAAGACTGATAAACACTATGACCAATTTTAAGATTTTTTTACAATCAGGAGAATGTCATATTATTGTCTTTTTTTTTTTAAGTACCACAAAAATTATTTCTAATTGCTGCGTGTACCTAACATGAAAAAATACACGTTAATATGTGAAGCTGAGTAATAGTTTCATCCATGTAATGATTTTGAGATGTGTTAATCCAATTATTGTGGTGATTTCTGAGTTCATGTAGCATGAAAAATTCAATTGCTCCAAGTTAATATTTTGTAATTGAATAACTCAGAGGAATGGAAACCATATTGTAAAGCTGGTATATTTCTAGATAGTCAACAAGATGTGAATTAATCAAGTCCAAAAAGCATTCGTCTGATGTTTATGAAGTTAATAATATTTGTTTAAAGCATATTTCACTTAGAAATTAGAAATAATAATAAATCAGATACATTTTTCTTGCTAATCATTTTTAAGATTATCTTGACCAAATAGGTCCTCTTTGTAAAATTCAAGTGTGGTTCAAGCAGCTTTCAACTGAAAATACAGGAAGGTTGTTTCTTTCTCATAGCCCTTGAAGATGAATGAAATAATTTTTTTAAAGTCTCTGTATTTGCAGAAATTGAAGTTTTAATTTACCAAGCACTTGATGCCAAGAAATGGCAAAAATTAAGAAAGATTTGGGGTTTTCTTCAGGAAAATTACATATACTGTTTTTACTGCAGTTTTCTATAATTCTCAATTTAGTAAAGAATTTTAAAAACGTGAATAATTTAAACTGTTTGTTTTATGTGTACAAGTCTAAGATTAAGTACTTCTGTATCAAGTACCCTGTATAGTAAGCCATATTAATTTGGATTTTAGATTTAACTGTTCTCTCAAGAGCATCTCATTAGAATACACTTAAAGAATTTTGTATCTCTTTCCATCACCTTTTGTGTGCTGTCTTTGGCACTTTTGTTGGCAAAAAGGGGGCTGTAGCTTTTTCTTACAGCTTTGCTTGTCTGATCCTCAGTCTTCTGAGGATCATGAAAGCATAAAAGCATGGACTTGGCAAGCCCAACCCCAGGGTGGACAGTCTTAGGAAATTATCACGGTGTTTAAATAAACTCATTTCATCTTGAGTTGCAGTGCTCTGGGAGCTAAAGCAGTCGCTTCTGCTCTCACAGTAGAGGAGTGATAATCCCTCTTAATACAGCAGTAAATCCTGCACGTAAGTAGTAACTATGAGCAGCTCCAGTCAACTGCTTGCAGTTGTTAGACATCGCTGCTATAGACATAGTGATGTAGGAAATTACATATGGTAACTTCAGCTTCGCTCACACTTTTTCTGAAATAGGTAGTTCTAAAATGTTGGGGTTTATTTTTTAAAGGATGTTCTGCTGCTGGGTGCTGTTGGGGCTTATGACTGGAGTGGAACAGTAGTTCAGGAGTCTTCAGACAGAGTCACCACCTTTCCAAGCCATGTGTTTGAGAAAATTCTACAGGACAGAAATCATAGCTCTTATCTAGGTAAGGGGCTGAAATACAAATCTGGAAATGTATCAAACCTTTATTAAGATATTAAAGAACTTGGAAAATTCTGCTGTAGCCAGACTCCTGTTAAGAACTGATTTAAGAATATGGAAAAAAAAAAAAAAGATGATTTTATTTACAGGTCAACAGTTCACTGAATGAAATCTTTATTGTGTTTTTAAAATTCTACTCGTATCAATATGGTAAATTGAAAAAAAAAGAGTCTTTGTCATAGAGACATAAAAAGTCATGGGATTTGAAAAGGCTGCTTAGTGTATCTTACCAATCATTATGGGATTTGAAAAGGCTGCTTTGTGTATCTTACTGATCATTATGGTACCTTCTATTTAAGTACTTCTCTGTACTTCCCCAGTTACAAGTGGATGAGAAGTTGATTGACTTGCTCTCATTTCATCTATGCTCACTCTTTTCTTGGCCTTTTCAAGTTCAGTTTATAGTTTTAAGAATTTTACTTCAGTTTAACAGAGGTCTTATTTATAACTCCAATATATTTTCTGATGCATGTTTTTGTGTCCGTGTAAAGCCACTCAGTTTGTCTTCTCAGGTCATTGAAATGTTTTCTGCAAACCTACAACATGCCCACTCTGGCGATTTATCCCTGAATAATGCTCCTACATTAAGCACCTCTGACTTTCTTATCCTTGAAGTCGTTTAATGAGATGCTATTTTTGCAACTAACACGCTCTTTTCCCTATGGCTTAGCAGTTGCTTTTTGCATGTGTGACCTCTTCAGACTTTCTATTCTTCCCTTTTCTAGAATAAAGGTCAGGTCATACCCTTTCAGCACTTCCCCACAAGGCACTTCCTAGAGTATTGGCCTTAATCTTGTTGGACCAAACAATGTTGTTGTTGCCTTTTCTGTCCCTTCATATCCCTTCCACCTCCTTCTGTCCCCTACTAAGAGCTCTCTGTGCCAGCTCCCTCTTACCAGCTTGGGGGAGCCAAGCTAAAGGGCTGTTAGCACATCACAATTGCTAGATTGGGTCGCATTCTGCACTGCACCCTCTGTATGGTGTATTAAATGGCTGTATGGTGTATTAATTAGGAACCTGTGGCCTTAACTTGCTGAGTAAAATCTTGTTTTGTTGTTGCTTGTTGAACTTCTAGTCTCCAATGATGTTCTCTTCCTAGACAAACAGTGACTGAACACAAATCTGAATTAGACTAGTATATATAATGACCAAGGCATGATGCTTTTAGACTGTGCTCCTCACATGGAGCTTACTAAAGACCTGCATATTCAGCCCAATCACTGGGATTTTGTTACTGAGATTAAACTATAATCTCTATAAATGATGATTTTGTTTTCTTCTGTTAAAATAAATTTGCTGTAATTAAACCAGAGAAATGTAAAATACATAGTAATACTAGCTTTATAGTGCTAATACATGTTTAAAATATTTGCAGGTATTAAAAGATGTTTCCTGACAGCAAATAATATTGGAATAACGGGAATGAGAATTAATATGTTCAAAGAAGTTCAATCAACCTAAGTCCTTCAGCTGACAAACTATTAATATAGCTTGTTGTATTCAGCCAGTACGCTGGGCTGTGGTTTGGTGAGCTGTGGGAAAATGCACTGCAAGTTTTGCAGAAGCTAGGTGTTCCTTCCCAGTTTGAAGGCTGGCCCAAATATTCATCTCATGTTTCTCTTTATTTCTTCATTCCAAGGACACTCTTTGTGCTCTTTTTTCCTATCTGCTTCACAAGCATGGCATTTTTGTGGTCTGCATTTTACTGAATAGGCTAAACTATTGTCCATGCTATTCTGCAAACCTGCTTCAACTTGATCTGTGTGTCATTGTTCCCTCCAGAAGACTATTGCAAATTTTATGCATATATGACAGCTTAACTTCCTGTCTGGAAGCATCATTCTCTGTCACTAACGTACCAGATTGACTCATTCTCTATGACTTTATGGATAACTAATTGGTGGCTTGAGTTAATGGTCTCTCACACACATTAAATGTTGGCTTCACTCCCCAGGTTATTCTGTTGCTGTTCTCTCAACTCAGAGCTCCGTCTATTTTGTTGCTGGTGCACCAAGATCCAACTACACTGGCAGAGTAGTGGTTTATGATGTTGACAGCGATGGTAATATTGCAATTGTGCAGTCCCAGAAAGGCGAGCAGGCACGTATATTTTGGTTATGAACGCAGATTTTGCAGGCATCTGTTTTTATTGGCACAGCAGTAAATTGCAATGCATTTGTTCTGAAAATTCCTCTTTCTTGCAATGCATTTAGAAACCACTTGAACTTTTCTTTGCCACTAGACTACTTCAATGAGGTGAACTGTAATTCTTAAACAGTATTTTAGGAAGTTATGCAATTAGTGGTAAAAGATAATATACAAAGATACTTAATGTATCATTCTGTCAATGCTTCTAATTGGGAGAGACTCAGTGAGCTCCACTTTGCCTGAGAAGTTGTGAGGTAAATGACATCAAAAGAGAGATTTGGACTCTCGTTCTCTTTTTGTCCCCTCAGAAAAGAGCAGCAAGTTTAGATGGTTTTGCTTTTGTTTGTTTGTAAGACAAATCTGAGAGAAATCAGAGATTGGGTAGTTTCATGTGGACAGTTTAATATAAAAAAATATACCTTTCATAGCTTATTCTTTGTTTGCATTCTTGTTGCTGAGTGGTAAAACCATAGCACCAGCTACTGCACAGAAACAGCGGACACATAAGGATATGATTCTTCAAACACTGGAGTATGTTATATAGTAATTTCATTCCAGTGGGTAGTTTCATTCATTACTATTGGACTATTTCCGGGTGTAAGTTTTCTGAGTCAGGTGCTAAAACATTATGCTTTACAAAATCCACATACAAACACGACTCTCTTACTACTGATTTCAGATTGGCTCCTACTTTGGCAGTGTGGTATGTTCAGTGGACGTTAACAGGGATTCTGTGACAGATGTGCTGCTTGTGGGTGCACCCATGTTCATGAATGACCTGAAGAAAGAGGAAGGGAGAGTATATATGTTTTCCATTACAAAGGTAAGAATGGCACTGTAGCAAAGCTGGGATCAGCTTGCTGCCTTTCCATCCATGATAAGTGCTGATATTTTCATTTGCAGCTGGAGGGATTTATTGTTGTTCCCTGGACTACAGTTTTACCAAGGAAAAAGCAGTCCAAACTGCAGTAGTACTTAGTGGCAGTATCTGTTCTGTTAAATCAGAGAGCAATTAGAAGAGCAGTCTCTGGCCCCGCAGCCAACTGGTGCAGCAGTCTCTCTCAAGCCAGCATTGCTAACTTCTTTCAAAGCGCACTGTCCACATACATGCTAAAAGGCCTTTGGCCCTGGATTTTTTCAGGGCCTCTAAGTCACAATTTGGTATGTCTTTTTCAAAGTGTTAAAAATACTGTGAGCAGTGTTTTTTTAACGAGAAACAGAGCATGTGCTTTTCCTGGGGTGTGGCATAAGGGCAGGGGCAGATGGTGCCAAGCCTGCCTGGTTAGAGGACTGTGGATGGAGCCCTTCCCAGCGCAATCTCACCCATTCTGCTTTTCAGGAGCAGCTGCAAACTTTCCCCAGAACTGCTTGTGCATGTAATCTGGGAATAAGCCAGCTGGAACAGACCAAAATGGAGTCAATAAGCAAGTTAGCAGCTAAGCACTAGTAGTGACCAGGGGCCTGCTGCTCTAGGTGGCTCCCTGGTCATGGTTTTAAGCTCTGTGCTAGGCACTGTACACAAATATAACACGAGGTTGACCATGATGGAGCGACTCATTCTGGATGTCATCTCCAAACACATAGAGGAACAGGAAGTTATTG
>SAYO01025234.1:47672-68789 GCA_004023745.1 Recurvirostra avosetta
GATGTCAAAGTACAGTGTTGCCTACAGGTAACTGTACAAGGAAAGCCTTCCTTTGGAAATCTTCAGTGTACCAAGCCTTGCCTTTCAAGCACAGGATTTTCATTAAATGTATTTCATTGTGTAAGGAGGTAGCCTTCTGAAATAGGAACTAATTTCATTTTACCTTAATCACAAAATATATTGCTTATATTTATATTAGGTAAAGTGGGTTCAGTGCATCTACAGCCTAGCAGATCTGCCAACTTCCACCAGAAAAAGCAGCAAAGGTGCAGGCTAGTCACTCTGCTATAGGAATGAAGGGGTTTTTATATTAATCTGTTTTTTAAATCTCTGAGACAGAAGTTGGCAGTGTTAAGACAACAACGAGACTGCTTGGTCTTCCACCCATAGGGAAGAAAGAAAAAAAAAAAGTAAAGAAAAAAGAAAAAGAAGAAAAGACAATTTGTCAGTCTTTACGTGAAACATTGCTTTTTACTCATTGCTGGCCTCTAAACATGAAAGATCTTGTTGGTGTCCCCAATTAGAAGTGGAAGATCAAAGAAGCATTGATATATAACCTGCTGTCTGTCTAGCAGTATTTCAAAAAAGAGATCAACTGAAAATTATAGAAAAATGTGCCTTAAGTTGCTAGAATGTAGCTTTTGTTTTTTTTTTTTTTTGCTTTTTATGAGAAACAAGGTTGAAATTGCAGGTGATGTTTCCTGACTGTTTTCTGTTATCAGACAATTATGTAGGCATCAGATGAAGCATTAAATGACATGAGGCAAGAACACCAGGAATGCAATTGTTCAGAAAGTATTTGTCACAGAAATATCAAATGATTACTTGTCTCCACTAGCATCCACAATATATTAGGTACTCTATGTGGTCTGTATATCCTTATTGCTGAAAAATTTTACTTGTGAAAACAGTGAAAAACTTTAATTTTCAGATTATATTTTAGATCAAAAAAGAAAAAAATCAGTATAAAATATTTTGATTTTCCTTTCTTTTCCTCCTATCTTTTCACATTAACCTCATATTGTCCAATTTTTCTAGTGCAAAAGGCTGAGAAAAGAGATGAAGGAAGAAGCATTGGAGAAAAAGGAAAACTGTGGAGGTGAGTATTTCTTTTTTGAACAATGCTGCCTCCCCAACTAAGAGTTGATTGGAATAATATATTTTTGCCAGAAGTGTGTTTTTTTGTTAAGACTTTCCATCGCAAAACTTCTGCTGAATTTTTTTTAACTTACTTTCTTCTTCCTTTGATTGTCCACGTAAAAACAGTTTATCTGTAAACATAATGATTTCGTCGATTTATTCCTTGCCTGATTCCTTCACAAGGTATGGTCAGAACTGGTGGAATTTAAGTCCTAGTGCCATTCCTCATCCCCCAGTAAAGGTGTAGAGATACCTACATGACCGATACTCTAAGCATTATGACGCAAGTTGTACCAGCCTAGAACTGAGTTTCTGCATTTTGGTGGAAGTCTGGATGCTAACCTTTTAGGCCTTCAGTTTCTCCTATCTTCATAGCTTCAGTGCTGCAATTCTCCTTCTTTTAGACTGTTGCTAAAACAAACTCAATACATAGCACTAATGCAAGATTTAGCTGTAACTTTGCCTATGGGATGAACATATTACTCAGACTTTGTGTTCTTCACACTCGTCAAATGGATGATGTGTGAGTTTGAAAGGCTCTTTGATGCCAGAGCTACTCTGCTATCCCCCTTGTGTAAGCTGCTTTGAGATTTCAGGATGAAAAGTGCTATAAAAGTTCTAAATGGTATTGCTGTTATTATTTATTATATATTAAGCTAGAGTAAACTGCACATTACTTTTTTATGTTTATGCTTGGAACGGGTAGTGTATAGATGACTCATATTTAAAAATGTAGGTATTTGGAACGTTTGCTCTGTGTCCTAGCATCTATTTCCATTATTAAAGCCAAGGGAGAGTTGTACATGGGCAGAAACAAAATGAAGATGGCAAATTCATTTCACTGTTGTATATGTTGAATCAGGAATGTTTCTCAGTTCACTTTCTGGTTTTAATACTTATCCAGCTGTAATTGTCTGCTATTTTTTTGCACTACCATTGTGCCAGTCACTAATGGTGCACATCATTGGGCTGTGAGAAACTTAATAGTTTCATATACTTTATTAAACTGAGCTGTCTCTATAAACATCTCAACATCTAAAATTACAAATAATTGTTTCTCATTAGCAATGGCCTATAAACAGTTTATTGGTTCACCAATACCGAATCTGTATAAATAAAGGTTCATCTGTTTATGGGACCTGATGAAATAACCTACATACTAATAAAAACCTCCTGGACTATGAAAAACAAGATACATGCCAGCAAATAAAAGCAAAAATCAAACATGAAGAGCTATAATCTTATTCTTCCTTTTAAGCAGAACTCCTGAAGAATTAACTGAGAAGTTTAGCTTAAACATTGATGGTACAATGAAACCCATAGATTTACAGCAGTAGATTGCAGGCAGAGGTGCTTCTCACTGTTTTCATCTCCTCTATCTTTTTTTCATTTGTCTGTCATGGCCACATTTGCCTCTAGTTTTAAATCCAATAACAAATCCTTCAAGGATAATTGTAGAATATGTTGTATAATGTTTCTCATAAGGGAATCCAAAATACTAATCACATACAGAAGCCTAGCAGAAATTCTAGTTTACAAGGGCTTAAAATTCAAACAGATACCATATGAAAATTGGTCCAAAAGTAGTAAACAGTAAGAGGCATATCTGAAAGCAGAATTCCTTGAGTTAGTCTCCTAAATTCAGAAGTAGGCATCTAAGTTATATGATTTGCAAAACTTCAGAGCCTCAAGAGGCCTCCGAGAAGGCAGAAGAAATAGGCTCTTTTAGTTCACAGATTTCAGCTTTGCTTTCTTTGATGACTAAAAAACAGTATTATGGAATCTTTGCTGATTGCAGGCAGAATTACTCAAGTGCAATTTTTAAATGCCTTATATAATAGGACTATGAAATTGTTCCACACATGAATTGTTTAAAACATCTGCAGTAAGTGCCTGAAATTATTTCATCTAGTACAATGCCGTTTTAACTACTTTTTTAAATTTAGAAAAATATATGCAATTAAAGTGCAATTACAGAAAAATGAAAGTGCCAGTGCAATTAAAATACATAAAATGTATAAATCTGTCCACAACTCCTTCTGATTTATTTGTCTGCCTCTATACTCTGAAGTCTTTTGTCTACATAAAATTTTCTCACATATATTTTAGGAAGCTTAGCTGGTGGAAAAAATTTCCTGTACGTCAGAATCATTTAATATCTTTCTCAAAATAGTTAAATTAACACTTATTTTGAAATCAAGTTAAACATAACATCAAGAAAAGCTGTATTACTAGATCAGTATGTGGAAGTAGCAGTCCTGCTACCTAATGTTCAATTAAACCAAGAACAAACTCACTCAGCATTACTTTCAGTAGAAAGAAAAGGCACTCGAAATTCTGTCTTCATATGTCTGAAAAGGATTGAACTGTTTACTTAAGTAAGAGAACAAATAGGACTGAAAAAGGTAGAAGTGGACAAATTAACGTAGTGCAGAGAAAAATTAAAACAGGTGTGTCCCTTGACCTCCGCTTGCAATAGTAGATATTCAGGGAAATTGAAATGCGGCAACTTTATGACTGATAAAAGAAAGAACATTATCACACAAGTAGCTTTGGGAACTCATTGCCTCAAGGTATCACTGAGGCCAAGAGCTTATCAGGATTGAAAACAGGATTTAACATTTACACAGATAACAAGAATATACAAATGTACAATGGTAAGGATTAAGTGTTTGACCCTGCACCAATTGAATTGAATGGGTTTCCTGTGACTTCAGTGGTGTGAGATCCAGACTAGAAAGGAGAGAATTTATGAAAGGACAGAAAACCTTCTTGCTTCAGAGTACAAGAAAGACTTTAACAATCAGAGATTAGGAAAATATTTTTCTAGTAAGGAATCCCATACCTTAGAGATGGAGGTTTCTCCTCTCTCTTGTATTAGTTTGGGGATGAATTAATCTTTGTCTGCCTTTCTTTAGGGGCAAGCCTAAAAGCTCTGTCAATAAAAAGTAATACTCAGTCACAAGTATAATGGGGCCAGCTCAGTTAATATTTAAATATTTTAGAAATAGTAACCAGTATCTGCTGAGAAAAATTAAAATATGTGGGGTTTCTTATTGTATTTAAGAGAGTATTGTACATCAACTCAAACCCAACTGAGAGTAATTAATTTCTCCAAGGAACTTTTCTGTATCTTGTAGGCAACATACCATATACCACATGTATTTCTGTGGTTGCTATAGTAATTATTCTCATTTTTTAATTGAATAGCAAAATGAATACCGCATGTTCAGATGAAACCTACACAGATGATGAGAGCATATTTTAAAGCTAACCTCAGCAGTCTCACCTCCCCTTTCATTGGAGAGTCAACAAATATTAGTATGCCAATAATTAGATACCCCAACATGGGTTTAATTTCAGAAAACTATTTATTGGTTTTGGTTTTGTTTCCACTGTGAAATATTGCCTTAGTGATACTTCCAAGTCACTTCAAATCTAACCTATAAAAAAAAAGAATGATCACATTCAAAACATCTTAAATAAAAATAAGTTGGGTATTACTCTTTACCATGTTATATTTTCTTGAATGTCTGGAGGTATGATGTTAAAACACATATAAGTGCATGAACAAACAGTTTCACAGCAGAAATTATTCCTTCTGGATTCATCTGAAAATTAATTTGAAAATAATTCTCTGATAGTTACTTTTCCTAGACAGTCAGAGTTAGGACATTAAATACTGGATAAGAAAATGTGCATTTCTGTATGGAAAGGAAAAAAAAAGGACTCAGTGTTATAAATGAAATTTTTATCGATCAAGCACATAATCAAATGTACTCATATTTTCTAACATTAGCTCATAATGAACACATGCTATACCTGCACACACATTTGAGTATCTACACTTTACACGTTCACTTGAAGTCAACTACTGATAAACAAAAAAGGACCATGGCTGAATTATTCATAATAAAAAATGTAGTGTAAACTGATGACTCTCCCTACAGCCTGGAAGTAAGTTATATAGAAAAGAATTTTTGAATTAAAAGGAACTTAATCCTTAAACTTCTTCAATAGTGCAGAAATGTTAAATTTGCCTAGCAATGTTGATGGCTGAATCATCAAGTGAATTTTAAAGAAACTTTGGAATTGGAAAAATATATGTATGTTTATATTCGATAGCACACTCACAAGGTGTTGTTGTATATATAAAGTTTAAATTTTACTCATTGGAAACCAGCTTGTTTGCTATCAAGGCAGGAAACCATTAGTCTTTGAATTAATCACAAACAATTACATCTAACAGCATAAACTGTTTCTTCACAGAAAGGATGTAACAATTTACCATTCAAGCTAGGAGAGTAATTGCTAGTGCTACTTTGAACTTTGTGACTGGAACATAAGACTACAGAAGACTGCTCCTGGATACCCATGTGGGAGAGTTGCTATTAAATGATTTAATCATTTTTAGTATTGTTACTGGTGGTTGTGACCTCACACTCCTTGAAATTTATTGAACTTTGATAGATTCACGTGAAAACTTTCGGAGAAAATGACATCATTTTTCCATTGTACTTGGGCAGACATAGTCAGGCCGACTATCTGGAATGCATTCTGGATACTAAAGGTGGTACTGGGAATTTTCTCATTTCACACCATAAGTTGAAATAAGTTACTCATATACCATGGAGAAATTCAGATATCATTGTAATGTGGGCAATATCATACAAATAGGTCACTGTGGTATGTGTATTCCAGTTAGAAGAAAATCATTAACTTGTCCTAACAAACAAGCTATTCAGTTAAAGAAACTGCATCTTTCACGTTCCTATCCTGTTGATGAGATGAGGGGCAAGTGTAGTGGTGGACAGTACAAGTAAAAGCAATAGCACTTGCAGGTTCCCTAGCCTTTACTACTTTGTCTGGAATTATTTATATGAAATGATCATCAACATTTTTTCTCAGGGCAGCCTCTCCTGGCAATAGAAAGATTCACATATTTTCCCTTGAACTTTAGATGAGACCTTTATTGTAGATTAACCTAATTTCAATTCCAGGCTTTCATTAAGATTCCAGACAATTGACAAAACTTTCAGACAAAATCCATTTCTTCCTTCATCTGGTTTTAAACAGATGCAAACCGCAATATTAGAAAATTTGAAATTTGCTTTTATTTACTGTACTTTTAACAAAATGTGCTTGTCATCATGGCATTAATACAATGCTCTGAACCCTTGTCATAAAAATTATGCACTATTACATCATAAATAACACATAATAATGAGACATATGAGAACTAACAATGAATGAATGGTTCATTGTCAGGTTCACTGTAGGACAATGAGCTAACAAAGAACATACAGAGCCAAAAAAACACCAACAAACCAAAATCCCCCCCAAAAGAGAAAGTGCTAAAGTATATGGTATTGGAGACCATCAGTTCAGCTTGCCTAGTGTGGAAAGAATCACAGCTAAGAATGAATAGACCAGAACTCTTTGAAGACTGGCACATTCACAATGAAAATTACGCAAAGGGCCACTGGGTATTACGTTGCAAAATTAATAATATGAAGCAAAAAGATCATTCAATTTCCCTATAATTACTGCTACAGGTAATGGAGGCAGCAAGGTGAGAAAGGTTTCATGAAAGTTGCATGCTTCTTCTCTACCTTTTTTTTGCACTTTTAAACTCTGGTTCACACAAATTTTCCACAAAATTTTCTGTGTAGAATTCTTCTTTTCAATTGAGTACTATGCTATATAAGTACTCCCTTATTCTAAGGAATCATATTTATATCAGGGAGATCAACAGTGTAGTTCAATATTGTGGAGTATTCAGATCCATTAATATATTTCATTTTGTCTAAGAGACAGATCGCATGAGTCTGGTTGGTTTGAAGAAGGGAAAGGGCAATATTTTAACTGATGGTTTTCAAAGTCTCAGTCCTGGTGATTGCTTGTACCGATAAGCTTCCTAATCTGCTTTATAAATCTTTATTCTTAGTTGTATCTTAGCGTTTATCAAGGGAAATACGAGACACAGGCATACTACTTAACCTTACTGTACATTTTTTAACCTTGAACCTTCTAGTCTTTACTCAAGGGTTTGACTCATCTGGGTCTTTTTCCTGCGTGGCCTTTCTTATGTGGATTCCAGCCCTTCTATCAACTATTTTGGCAAGTCGAAACAGGTCAGGATTGTTGATACTGCCCAGATTCTAGACAGTCCCTGAAGTTTGTGTAATCGAAAGTAGATGAGACTTTAGGCTGCCCTGGATTATACAGGAGGGCATTTACAAGTCTTGGATATCACAAGGTTAGAGAAGCAGACATACGACTTCAAGATTTCATTCTCTTTCACTTTTTTGGCTGTGCTGAGCATAAATTGAGTGCACCTGAGGCTTAGGCTGACTATGAATTGAAAGTACCCTGTCAGATTTATATTCACAATGTGAAAATGTAGAAGATCTCACAAGACTTTGGAGTTGACATTCTCTAGATGTACTATCATAGATAATACAGTGGTTTATAGACCAGAAGTCAATATTGATTTTCACCCAAATGCCACTGTCTGTGGCAAAAGTTTGTAAGTAAATATTTACAGATAAAATGATGAAATGGAGATTAAGGCCCCTGGAATTCATGCCTTTTTACTTGTTCTTTCTAGATAGAATTGATTTTATTTTTGTTTTTGAACCAACCATTCCACATAAAAAGCCTTTCATCTGTTTAGTAACAAAGGAGAGTCTTTTCAGTGTTGTTTATGGGAGAATGCCAAAGGAAAGAATCCTAAAAAGCAGGCCAGAACCTTTGAAGGACTCTGTCATTTTCTCATAAATCCTGCCCTGAGTGCAAGTGCAAAGCAGCATCACAGAAACAGGAGAGCTTTACATTCTCCATGCAGACTAAGGATTTTGACCTGAGGAGCTTCCCTGAGATCACATCCTTGTGCCTCCTCCTTCCTAAAAGAATAATTTAACTGTGTGCTCTTGTGCATTTCAGTTTGTCCAGTATGTCAAATGTTACGTTAAGGTAGCGATCCACTCTCTGCAACTGGAAAACATAAGGTCTCATTCTCGATTATAGTCAGGGCTGTTTATCTCATGATCCTGTTGAATGTGAGTATGCAAATGAGAATAAATTTCTATAGATGCATACATATACATATATATTCATGGATATGTATATGGATGCACATGTATACACACATGAATACTTTAACTGTAAGCATTTGCCGTATTGTAAATTAATCTTTTTATGATATTACATATCATTTGCAAAAAAAAAAAGGTGTTATTTCTATCTATTTAAAGTGAAGACACCTTTAAGCTTCCTTTCTTTTCCCTTAAAAATATATTTGCAATTTTCAGTCAGCTTTAGTCTTGACCAAAGTATCTGACAGTGTTTCCAGCTAAATTTGTTCTTGCTATAATATGCTGGACTTACATCTACACTGAAGGTAGGTGTCATGTATTGTTTATTTGATGTCTTGTAGATGGGACATTTGAAAATAGAAAATACACAGGCTCAACAAACCAGCCATGGTTTTTCCACTGAGAACTTTATCTTTGTCAGTGCAAACACAGATAAAAAACTTCAGAAGTGGAATACAAATATTTCTTTGTGTTTGAGTTTCTGACTTGGTTCGCGAGTTCTCAATTCACATAACCATCTTCAAGTTTTTCTGAGAAACTTTTTAATAGCCCACTGCCAGACCACTTCTTTGAGTTTATTATTGTTACCATTATTTGTTCCTTTGTGAGCAATATAAGGTAAATTCCTGAATCGTAGCATGTTGTTTTACTGAATTCACTGTTAAATGAAATGTTACATCATATTTGATGTCTGGTTTTTTTTACTATTGTCTGTAGGATAGAAAGCTTTTCCTCTTGGTGAAACTGAAAGCAAAGAACATATTATTAGCTGAGGGTGGAGATTTTAATAGGGCTTTCAACTCTTTATATATATTCAGTACTTCAGTTCCTGATCTTTAATTTGAAAATGCTTCTTTATTTTGAATGTTAGCAAGTACAGAGGGCCTCATAGAAAGCAAAACTTCATACTATTGTCCCTATCATAAAATTAGCCAATATTTTCTGTTCTCTGATTACTGTTCTCCTTATGTATTATCTTATAAACTCTACTTCAATAACTCATGGGTAAGGCATTTGATGCTGCGTTTAACTATGGGGCTAAAAGAGTGTATCATCTCTTCCTTCTTAACTGGTAAGAGATACAGGGCTTAATCCAACATTCATTATGTAGTCCCTCTGATTTCAGTGGATTTTGGAACATGCCTTAAGTGAGCTATACATTCCTGATTCATTCAGGAAATTAGCCCCAAAACTCCATCACAAGACATGACCTCATCCGTATAATGAGGATTGGACAATTTGTTTCAGTAATGGGTATAATGGCAAAAAGCCAAGGAAGGCAGGGGAGAATCTTGTCTGTTATTTTTGTCAACCGAGGAATAATGTAAGCTTTGTACAATGTACAAAGCATCACTTCGGAACTGTGCCTAAGTTGCTAAAGATGAACTCTGCTCTCTGCAATAGGCAGACAACTCTCACTGAGAATAGTGAGTGTAGTCTATGCGTGTCTGAATTTAAAATTTCTTCTGGACAATATTGTTTTGTTGCAGGTTTTTTTTCCAGTGAACCCTCTCTCAAATTCTTTCCCTTTCAGCTGATTGAATGAGATGATTTTTTGTTAACACTTCAGTATTTTTACTTCAGTTTCTCAACCAAAGCTTTTCAATCGTGAGCCTTTTCAATCTGTGAGCACTTTGGGACAAGCATTGGTTTTTACTATTCATTCAGTGCTCAGGACAGTATTTCTTCTTAGACCCATGGTATTCTAAATGTTAAGTAATAGGCCACAAATTTATAAACAAAATATGGTTTGGGTAAGAATTGGATACCTGCATCAAATTCACTTGGAAGTCTTCACTGTACTCTGTGGTGCTCAGCATAAAGAAAGCATGGACTTTTCTCATTTTGGTTACTGACCACTGAAATAAACAATTGCAGTTAATTTATATTTTCATAAAATCCTCTGTAGTCTTAGTTTTTGTAATGGTCTTCATACCTGTGAAACATAGCTTGGAAAACAAGAAACACAAACTCAATTTTATTGTTGAAATCTGTTCACATCAGAAACAATGGATCATGAAAACTGAGAGAGAATTTTTGATAAATATTTTTGTTTGCAATCACTACTTGGTACACTGACCTAAGATTGGCATAAACATTTTTTGAGAAACTAGACATTAAGACTAACAATGACACTTTATAAAAGTAATCGATAATGATCTTAAAGAGAAAGAAAATTGTTTTGTCTTTAATTAAATAGAGCAAGTTCCTTGTTTTTATGTTATGCAACTGGCATATGGATCTCAATGTTTCATCTACTCTTGAATGTGCACATTATACATTCTTATATATATATACTGACAAAATTAAGCAGCATTTAAAGAGAAAAAAAATCAAAATTTATTGGGTCAGAGAAAAGACAATAAAAAGGAAAGTATAGAAGTGTTCAAAATAATTTATGATGTAGGGACAGCAAACAAAATCAGCTCCTCTAATAACTTAATGTGACATTCTATAAGACTGAAAGGTAATACCTTTCAAGTAAATAGAAAGGAAATAAATTTATACACAGTTCATCATTAGCTTGAGATAATTTGTTCCACAAGTTATCTTTTGGGTCAGGGCTCAATAGGATTCAAAACAGACTAATATATTAACGGACAACAAGAATATCTATGTTTACAATAAAAAAGTCACAAAGTCAATGTAAATTAAGGTTATGAAAATAGGCTGCACTCCAGTCATTAGATGTTTAGGATAAAGGAAAGCTTCCTCACTGTCTTAGTCCACAATCTAATATTGTTGTTTCTTCCCTATATGGTGTAGGTTATTGCCAGAAAAAGAGGTGTCTGGACTCGACAGTTTCCCTGCTGGCCTGTACTAAGAATTATCATAGAAGTGACCCCTCCTGAATGAAAATGGTCGTAGCTTCACTTGTCTCACTAGAGTTATGAAAATATCTGTTCATGGGTGCTTTATGTGTAAAATGAGAACTTCATGTCTAGAAGTCCACACAAATGCCTCTTGGTCCTTCTACACATGCATGTTGCTTTTGCTGGATCATTCACTACAAGACCATTGAGAATGTTCCATGATGAGCCTTTATTTTCCTTGAAATTGAATCTTTTTTTATATTAAATAGGAATCTCTAGTCTTAAAACACGAGAGAGAGAGAACGGAAACAAAATCTTCACAGGTCAGGGAGGGTGGACAGACTGTGTGTCCCTTCTTATCAGTAACGTTGACATCAAGTTTTACGTTTTTTTTTTCCCCATCTCATTTCTCTAGTCCATGTGAGCTGAGGTCGGGCCAGGCTGAAACTTCCAAAATGCTCAGCCAATTAGGGTAATTCTGATGGTGTGTATACATGGCAACTGCTGGTATAAAATACTGTGTAAGTCAGCATGCCAAAAAGTAATTGGTGGCAGTATTCCAGAAAGAATTAAATTCACTGAATAGCTGTTAATAAGTTTTATACTCAGGGGTACTTCTTCTCTCTCATTGTCTGTGTTAGCAACCCTAACAACAGAACTCTCCCTCATGAATTAGTGAAATAGACGAGATAAAACAATATAAATGGAACATGTAAAGATTTCTATTAAATGATACCAAGCTTAAAGACTTTCCCTAATGCCCTCATCCTTTATACTAGAGCATTTCAGATACCCAAAGGATGCAGAAGTTTTGATGACTAATATAAGAAATACATATGTGTATGTTTAAGCGTGTATGTACATGCATACACAAAAGAAGGAAGCTGCTTTTCTCTCTGTTAACACAGTCAGAGAAGGAATCCATATATTGAGGAAGCAATCATGTACAAAGTAGCATTAAAGAATGACCAAAGACCCTATTCTCCAACTGCAGCATGGGCAAAGAAGCCTGTCATATTATAGGGAGAAGCATGTAGTTTACATGAAGAGTATGGATTTTAGGAATTTTGGCAGTCCCCTGTAGTTCAGATTTCTTTTCACACTGAAGATTGGTCATTGGCATTTGTAGTTATCCCCACATCCTCATCTCAACACCATAATCACCCAACAACAGTCCTGAACTTCCTTTGATTCAAACAAACAAAAAGGGATGAAAATTCCATATTTAAATATCTCCATTTGTGAAAGCATTATACTCTCCTGACTCCATTAGTCATGAAGGCAGAGTAAATTATTACATATAGTAGGACCAACAATAGTATAGGCTTGGTTCATGTTGCTCTGATAAAATCTTTTACACTGACTATTGGTCCTCTGTAAACACTTTTTCTTTAAAGCTTGAGTCTGTTCCCAGTGAAACTCTGCCAAAAGATATCTGGGAGGAACATGTCAGCAAGTACTTAGAAGTAATCCTCACATCTTTCCTCCAGTAATTCATTTTGCAGTACCCTTTCCTGTCAAACTAGAGATGAAAAAATTGCCCCCTCTGAGTTGATGAGATTGATTTCTTTTACAGGCAGTGTTGTAACTAGTTTACGTAAGATGAAATGTGTGTCACAAAAAATAAACCACACAGTGGCACTGAATAAAGGAACAAAGTGTTGCTTTATACTGATGGCAAGACTTTTTTTGAGTAGGACAGAAATATCACAAGAATGTTTTCTAATCTGTTTTTAACACATTCTTGGCTGTTTGGCTGGCAAATAGTATATTGTGTTATAGCTAAATGGTTTCAATTATTAAGGCTTATTCTAAGCTAATCTAAACATACTACAAAATATAGTTATGATGTGAGTCTTTTAGGTATAGCTATTCTTTATTTTCTTCTAGAAGATTCTTTGCATTGTAAAAAGAGCTACCAAGGAATCTTTTTGGACTATTGGGAGAAATGGAGAAAACTGAAGAAAAAGGGTCAGCAAATTCACATGTATATCATGTCAGAGCTTGTAAGATTTCTGTGTCCATGTAGCTTTCTGACATGATACACAAATATTCCCACTTATATGCATCATCACTTATTTCAATAATTTTCTCAGGAAATGATCCAGCTATGGCACAAATGCTAAGAACTATACCTACCGTAAATCACAGAGACACTTGTTAACCTCATTTTTTTGGTGAATCTTTCTGTTTAAAGCAGTGGTTGCTTCACTATTTCAGGAAAGACAGAAAGTATTTTTGGTGTTCAATGCCTAGGGATGTCGGTAGGTTCATTCTGGGTTGAGAATTTGGGAAAGAAGAGAAACATCTTTTTGGACTATTGAGGGAAATGGGGGAAAACAAACGAAAAGTGTTAGCAAATTTATGTGTATATACCTCCGTTTATGAAAGCAATATTTTATTGTAACTACTGTATAAAATCAAGAGAGCGGAGAAAAATAATTGTGCACTAAATTATGCTTTGTTTGTAGCATTGGCTTTAGTCTGATTTTCATTTAAATGAACTTTCATTATGTTTTTGTGGAAAGAAATACGAGGAAGAAAAAGTATGCTTCAGATTTACTTGAATCACTTGAGCGTTCTACTTGGCTGCAGAATGAGACTTCAGCTTCTCTCTTCAACTTGTACTACTACACCTGTTCCACTTTGTGTGATCATGGAGTGTATTGGGCTCTATTATTTGGTGGTTAAGAATAGGATGTAAATGAAACAGTGTCTGTTTACGTGGCCTTCTGCTCTGTCTGCACTGAGTAATAATAATAACAGCATGAACTTGAGCATGGATCTCACAAATTACAGTCTTGATGGCAACAATACTGACTGCTCAGGCTTGTTTTTCTTGCATTTTGACTAAAAATTCTTCCTGAATATGTTTAAAAAGAAGGTAAAGTTAAAATAAAATACTTCCTTTTGAGATTTTGACCAAAACTGCATGTTTCTGAGAAAATCCATAGTTCCAGTATGACATTTTTTAATAGAAAAAAATATTTTTAAGTTGTTTTGACAAGTTCCATAAAACATTCCTCTTGTGTTAGTGGTTTTAAAGAAATTTGGTGAAGTGCTAAAAGTGTGCTACATATTCTAATAGCAAATAAAGGTGGGTTCCTAACAAATAAAAAGATGTCAAAAGTTGTGGGACCTTCATGCATGCAAAATTCCTCCATGGATTTGGGGTCCTAACTTCTGGGCAAATGGAGACTGAGTTCAATTAATTTTTAATAAAAATGGAAACCTATAGTATCTGGTTCCTGTACGGCTGTCATGGTTTAGGCCCTCAAACCAGGACAATGGCAAATGGGTCAGTATATATCCGTGTTTTTATTACAACCCTGTCATCTACTAATAATAATCAAGCATATTTTTCTTAAAGACTATTTTAGAGAAACTTTTAAGCCTTGAAGAAAGCCTTGAAGAAATTCAGTGACCTTTTCTATAGTCTAAATAATAGCAACTGGAGTGTGACACTATGAGTTGGCCTCAGTTTCTGGTTCTGCCAGTGGTTTCCTTGGAGACCTTCTGCAGGTCACTTCCTTGCCCTTTGTCATCAGTGGTACTAATTTGATGTAGCTAATCCTTCATTTCCTTGGCTTTTATTACTAGTGTGTGAAAAACAGATGCTTCAGAAGTACTGAAACAAAATTTCACCATTTCTGCCACATTTTGATCATTTTGGCTAAACCTTGCTGGGCAATTCAGCTTCACACACAGGACTTCTTGAAGCCCTCCATTTTGGCTAACACATTTCTGGTGAATAAATAATTGTCTGAAATGCATCATTCAGCTCCATTCTGATTTACTTCTGTACAAGAATCCAAAATTCAGTAATGGAACAAGAGACTGCTCTGGGGGTTAACTGACACAAACTGGGAAATACTGCAAGTCTGGTGGGAAAACTCTTTTTGTGAGATTTAAAAAAAATTTCTAGAGGCAAACAGTCTGAGTATTGGTGGAAGATCCAATGCTAACTGAATATTAGCATTTTTTCTTTGTTACAAAAAAGTGAATAAAGTCCTGAAGAAAGACTGCTTGATCACTGAAGATGCTGATATTGGCTGACCCACAGTTGTATTTGCAAACTATTTTGCTTTGCAAATTCTTTATGTACTATCTTTTATTATTTGATATGTAGGCATTCTGTGTTTGGTACCCTCACTTAACTAGCAGCAGCTGAGGAGCTATGCAATTGGTCTGAAGACAACCCAACATCCTTCTCTGCTTTTTTTAAAGGATGCTGATAATGAAGTTTGTTAACACTAAGATTTCACCTCATTCTCTTTCCATTTGTAAAACTTTCTTCTCTGCCATACTCAGTTAGTCTGATTTTGTCATTTCTTACTCAGCCTTGAACATATCATTTGCATTTAAACAATGGAACCGAAATCCAAAATGTGAACTAATATCTATTTTCATAATATATATGTTCCATTTTAAGGGAAAACATTCTGAAAAGAAGTTAAGTTGTACAAATACCCTTCCAGACAAATTGCATGCATCACACACTATCTTAAGGTTCTTATTTTTAATCTTGAGGTAAGGTAAAATGCAAGCAAGAGAGAGTCATTCCTATTTTAAACCTCACAGGCTAGTATTAAAATAAATTTGAACTCCTGCCAACTCTTGGACACTCTACAAAAAGCAAATCATTATGAACTAGAATGAGCTGCTTTTTACTGCAAAATTTTCCATTCATACTTGCAGTTCCCTAAAAGTAAGTGTACGTAAACAGTGTCCATGATTAGCAGTATGGTTTTCAGTCAGAGGCTGTCAATTTTTACCAAAATATAAGGACCAGCAGATGGTGCTATTGCAGACGAGTATCTTGCTCTTTTTTTTTTCTGACCAAAACCAGCCATAAGCTCTTAAAAAAATTCACATATTGTCAGCCAGGGTATGGTACTTTTCAAAGACTGTAGATGTTCTTTCTATACAAGGCTGTATCTCTGATGGTCTTATTTTGTTAAAGATATATTAAAGATTTTAGTCATACAAGCAACCTGATATTACATGGTGTGAGGAAATTGCAGTATTTGCCTTGCTGGAATGGAGGGAAAGTATTCAAGGAAGAATCAACAATGTACTCCTGCAAGGACACAATACTCTGGTTCCATATGACCTGAACAGAGCAACTTGAAATTACTGTAATTGGAAGTGTTTAGTTAGACTCTCACAAGGTAAAGAAAGGTAAAAGGATATTGCGCTTCCAAGCACATAGTATAAGTCTTCTCTAGATAAGCAAAACAGAAGGGAAGTGTCTCAAGACAGGGGCATTAGCGCTTTAAAGCAATGACAGTTTTTTGACAAATGCTGTAATTTATCAAAGGTGCAAACCTATTTGTAAGTTGGAGCAGAATTTGACGGCTACCTTCAGTAAAAAATGGGGAAGAAAAAGAAGAGAAAGTGGGCAGAGACTTGCAATTAAAAATATAACAAAAGTTACAATAAAAATGATGAAGAATGTCACTTTTCTTGACTGATACCTGGGAAAATATAAGACTTTCCCCTTTGAATTTTATTTTCTGAAGTAGTTTCCTCATTGAACAGAGATCTGTCAGTGTCTCCATGATCAGTCTGTTCTTACCCAGATACAGAACCTGTGGCACAAAACTTTCAGTGAAAGAAGGGAAGTATGAACTGCCTTTCTCTCAAGGATGTCATATGAGCTTTTTATTTTCTGCAACATAAAATGAAAAATGGAGAGAAAAAAAAAGGAAAGAAACAAAACTATACATAATACTGGCAAAACTCTCAGAATCTCCAGTCTCAGGCATCCCACTGATCTTCCTATTCCGGCTGTCTCTGCACTGGGCTTCCTTTGTTACAGAACAGTAAATAACCCCAAACCAACCATCGATAAAAACAGTGGGCGAAGATAACAAAGGAAAATAATATATTCATTTTCAATATTCCAAGGAAGATTTTGCATCCAAATCATCCAATTTGCTCAAAAAAGTGAAGTACTGATAAAATTCAATTGAGAATAATAGTCTGAAATTTATATGTAAAAATTAAGGATACTTTTCCAATTTCCAATTGCTTTTTAAAAAAAAACCACAAAAATGCTGACTGGTTTATCTTAACCTTAGGTGTCTTTTCTTAGACTACCAGAGAAAGTTATTCTTTAATAGTACTTTAAACAAACTGGTAACTTTTCCCCAAAAGTGAAATGAACCTATCAATTCAGTTTACAAAGAGCACTGAACAAGTACTAAATATTGACAGATTTTGGCCCACACAGACCTGTGGAAATACAGTGGAAATACAGTGGAAAGATGCTTAATATCCAGTCCCCAGTATTTTATAATTCCCATATAGTCACCAGTTTCTTTATGAGTTATAAGAAACCTTAAAAGTGCTGCCGTTTCCTGACTGAAGAAAGTCAGTTCTCCATCTCTTGTTTCCGCCTCTCCTCACTGCTACTTCAGTGGTTATCACAGACATTTGGAGCAGCCTTGGCTTGAGGCATACAGCAAGAAATGAGTAGTGCAGCTGGCAACACACCCCCGGTTTCAAGCTTTGATTGCACACTGGGGACTATGAAACACAAGCTCTTAGTTAGCAGTCTTTTTACTACTCAGTTGATTGTGCCAAAAAAGGCTGGAGGAATAAGAGGAAGATATGAAATGATCATGCAATTTGAGAGAAAAAAAAATCAACGTCATGTATAAATGGTTTAATTTTATTTGGGTTTTGGTTTGGTTTGGTTTGTGGGTTTGGGTTTTTTTGTTTTGAAAGACATAATCATCCTAGAAAAAACTCTGAGAAAGGAGAGCAATTAGCACACAGGGATTAAGCATATCAAAATTGCAACATGTGATAGTCAGGAGTAAGGATCCTTCAGGGTAATATAGGAAGAAAGCTGTCTCACTGTTGATTTTCAAAGGATGTTGGCCAGTCACCTGTTTTTCCATCCCTTACTGACGGCCATTGTAGAACTCAGAATTAATTTCTTTACTTTAATTGTTAAAGTCATTGAGAGTATTCCAGAGATGTAAAGACAGTGATATCTAACACAGATCTGCAGTATGTCATGACCACATTATAGGGAGTAGATGTAGGGGCAGGAATGAAAAATTAGACTCTGCTTCTCTGGACCCTGCTGAACCACTTGACTGGAGAACACGCTTGTGGAGAAGCACTTTACATCTTCTAACACAACACTATAGATCACATGTAAAGACATTGTCAGAAGGGATATTAACAGTATAGTCTCCACTCCAAAAAAACCTGTTACATTTGCAGATGTCCCAAAGAATAACACCTAGGCTGTGTCCACTGTCTAAGCCTGTATCTACACCAGCAAGTTTTGCCACCTTACATTTCCTACCTTGTATATCTCTACATGCTGCATAGTGCAAATCTGGCTATTACGCTCATATTCTTGCTTTCTTGCTTCCAGAAAGGAATGTTTTCTCAGTATATCTTTAGTGTGGCTCTTGTGCAGAAAGATCTTTCTTTGGGAAAGACCTTTCTTTGGGAAAGACCTTGTGGTAATCTAGATCTCATGAAAGCCAATACTCTTGGTATTTCTGCATGCTTCAGTGTCTTTAGAGGGGTGCCTTGTCAGAGCGATGACAGTTGGACATAGACAGAGTGATCTTCAATAAGGGCATTTATTAAAGTCAGCTGTCAAGCTGTTAGGCTAAGATATGCTTTTAAAAAATCACTAAGTGGTGTGCTATGAAAAAAATATTTTTATTATTTGTGCAGCCTGAATGATAAATATTAGTCACATATGCAGTATTGTTGACAGTTATTTGAGAGAAAAACCTGGATGATATTTTAACATATAACATTACACATTGCATGCATTGTGTATTTTTAGCATTTTTATTGCATGCAAAAAGGTAAGTAAAGGGAATGAAACTCAATCATTCCACGAAAAACAAATATAGAACCATGCAACTTATTAGTGTGATGACAAAAATATTTGAAAAATGTTTTATTAACGTACTAACAAACTTCTGAAAAACAACAAAGGGGTTTACCTTTGTGCTAAAAAAGTTGTGTGATAAATTAAAAATTATGAAAACCATTGAGCAATATTTTCCTGGAATAAAAAATAATTTAAAAAAAAACAGTGTGAGGAGAGTGCAAGCTGTTTATGCAGGCTTTAGTCCTCAAAGATTTGCCATACTTCATTTTATTCTCCACTTGTCTAGCATGCAGTTGTTAAAGACATGGGTTCTATTATTTACTGTCCTAGAAAACATGTACGACAGCACAAAGAGTATTACCAGTTGTGCATTAGAACTGACAGAGAGAATTTGGGGCCAATTTATGCAATTATCTGCACCATTTTGCAGATACATGGTGTTGTAGGGCACTGTCCTCTCTGCTTCTTTCAGTCTTCTGCTCCTTTTGTCGTAGGTCTTTTTTTTTCCTCTCCAGTGTTGGATCCTCCCAGTTCCTTGTTGCTCACTCACAGTCTCTTTTTGTGCTTCCTGATCTGAGGCAGTCTTTGAATGCCTGTGAGAGGTTCCTGACAAAAGACACTGATCAAGAAAGGTAAAATGATTGTTCAGGGGGACAAAATAATGATGAAAGCCATCTAAATTTCTGTTTCCCCTCCATACATGGTCCCCTGTAAAGATTCTTTTACTGATATGTAGAAGAACAAAGTTTTTTTCTTCCTTTTACTTTGGAAGTGTTGTGAAGCTTCAGGGATTGTAGCCTGTGTGGTGATCTTAGTTCCCAGCCACAGGGAGTGATGCTTCTAAGAAGGCTCCAAAGCTATGGCTATTTTGGTAGGGAACAATTTAAGGAACTTATTACAGATGATGTGGTTAAGACGGCAATTTTTACTCCTGAGAGTGTTAAAAGAGTTTTTATGGTCTCTCTGCTACCTAACTGCACACAGAAATTATGTCCATGGATTTCACTGCATGTCAGCATTGAAAAATATCGTGTGCAAAAGAACCACATGCATTTTTTCTAAAAATCCTGAAAGTAACTGCTAGACTGTCCAGGACATTTGTCTATAGACCAAGAGGCTCCTTGATGCAGGACTTGGGGACGTTTCTGCTGCTTAGGAACACAAGCCAAAAAACCAACTCCCTTTCCCAGTCCTTGCCTCTATGCCAACTATGTTACCTTTAACTCTTTCTCAGCATGTTCATAAATGGCTCATTTGGGACCATTATATTGTATTTAAATGTAATATAGCTGTGTATTTCTTCTTAGAAGAAACACAAAACTGGTCCATCAAAGTACAGATTTTCAATTAGGCAAAAATTAATTTGCTCTTGTGCTTTAGTTCATAGTGGTTAGACACAGCTTTGCTGGCGGGGATGCAGCTGGATTGTTACTGTTTGTAGTACCAACATTCAACAGATTTCTGGAGCTGTATGTAAAACATAACTCTAAATAATAAATTAAATAATAAATAGTAAATATGAATAATAAAAATAAGAGAGATTTGTAAAAGTAAATCGTTCTTTTAAGAGTCCCTTAAGAAGTCCTTCTGCCCTTAAAAAATAGTGGAATATTGGTCTCAGACTGAACAAAAAAGTCTCTGACATGAAAATGCGTGCCCTACTACATCCACCAGAACTTTTTTATCCATCTTTCCTATGATCACTTTGTTGCTCTTCTTTTTGATTCTGTACTCAATGGCTGGACCTCTTCAGCCTTTCTTCCTTTCCCTTCTCCTTCACGTACATTGATACAGCTGCTCTTCTTTGTTCAAAACAAGACATACAGATCAGAAGTCAAGATGACTCCGACTTTCTGTCCCAGGCAAGTCTCTTTTGAAAAGTTAAATCCCTGAAGCAGTTCCGGATTTTCTTTTCTCAGCCCTCACCTTATGGAAGCCTTGGCATATTTCTTTACCTTTGCCATTTATTAATCATTTGCTTCTCAGCTTCATCATAATCCTAATTTATACCATTTTTTGCAGTGACTGCTCTGTCTGCAGTTGCCTCATGATTAATCTTACCAGCAAATCAAGCCTTTCTTTGGTTTGGCAGAACTAGAAGGACTAGTTATTTACTTTTTCTTAGACAATGGTAACCTCTGTCCCTGGGAAGGTAATGGAGCGACTCATACTGGATGTCATCTCCAAACATGTT